>JAVKPL010010064.1:0-42365 GCA_032173675.1 Gastrolobium villosum | reverse complement strand
AAGGAGTGATGTTTGCTGTTGCTTGCTGATGCGTGGAATATCACTATTGCTGTTTGTTTAATTGGATGACTGTAATGATTAATGTTTTGGTACTCTTGGATGACTGTAGTCTTTATCATCTTTATGTTAGCTTGAACTTTTATGAACAGCGGCTATTTTGGAAAACCTTTGTGAAAAGAATTTAAGTGCTGAAAATTTTATACGGATTTGTATACTGCTATGAGAATCTTTGTTAGCTCATGTGACGTTAACGACTCTAATTCCGCTTAGCGAACGACTCTCTTGGATGCATACAAGGGAGGGCGTTACACTAATTGGTATCAGAGCAGTTTGGTCCATGGATTTACTTGTGTTTGATTGAATTGATTGTTGTTTGTGTTTATCTGCTGATTGACTGTCTAAATGTGCTATAGCTTAAGTATATATTAGCTAGTGTAGTTAGATTGTTAGGACCGTTCTGTGATAAGACACGGATGCATAGTTAACTTGTCCGAATTGAACCCGAGTACCTACTTGGGACTGCTGCCATGAATAACTTGCGGTGAGCCTGATCAACTCATTTCCTGATATTGTGAGTGCAGAATCATGGCAGGTGGTCGCGGTTCAACTCGGGGAAGGTCTGGCGATGCGGAAGAGGATCTTATCACTACCATTGGGGGACTGGCAACGTTTATCCAGAATATGAGCCAAGAATGGCGCGACCATAGGCAACAGAATCAGAACCAACCCCCACTGCATGAAAATGCAGAAGAAATTGCCCGTCGGAGGTTGAAAGACTTCCGCAACTTCCAACCACCTACCTTTGAGGGTGAGGACAACCCTGAGGCTGCAGCAAAGTGGCTGCAGATGATCGAGCATATCTTTGAACGTATGGCATGCCCGGAAGCACAGAAGACTGATTACGCGTCGTACCAGCTGATGGGAGAAGCCTTAACATGGTGGACTGGTGCGAGGGCTCTGCTGAGAGCTCAGGACGTGGAACTAACATGGGCTGTGTTCAGACAAGTATTTTTGGACAAGTATTTTCCTAAGGCAATGAGAAGAATGAAGCACACTGAACTGCTGTCACTCCGGCAGGATAACATGACGGTCAATGAGTACATTGCAAAATTTGGGCAGCTGATCGAGTACGCCAACTTTGATCGGAACATCTATGATGAAGAATGGCAGGTAGAGAAGTTCGAAAGCGGATTACATCCAGAAATCCGCAAGCTCATCTTGACGACGGCTAATCGTACACTTCCGGAACTCATCAACCAGAGTCGTCAGGCAGAAGGAATCATTATGGAGGCCAAGAGCTTGAACAAGCCACTACCACAATTCCACGGAGGAAACCGAGCAGGCAGATTCTTCAGGACGGCACCTGGTAGGGGTCGAGGCAGAGGTACGCAGTTGCAGGCACGACCCGGAAACTTTAAGAGAAACTTTACGGTGGGTCAATCGTCGACTGGACGTCAGGGTACAACTGTTTGTGCTACATGTGGAAAGAATCACTTTGGAGTCTGTCGCAAGAACAACAATGCATGTTTCAGATGCGGCCAGCAAGGACATTTTGCTTACAAATGCCCCCAGAACGCTGATCAACAGCCTCCGCAAGCACGGGTGTTCACACTGGATGCGAATGAAGCGCAGAAGTTTCCCAACCTGATCAAAGGTAATGTCACTCTGAATGGTCACCCAATTTCTGTTATCTTTGATTCTGGAGCGTCTGGCTCTTTTATGGCAAAGCATACTGCCTTGAGAATAGGCATCACCCCAACCCCGTTACCTTATGAGTTACACATCAGCACACCTACTGGTGGATCGTGCACAGCTTCGGAGATCTGCAAAGGTGTTATCTTGCAGTATGAAGGAAACACGTATACAGTTAACTTGGTGGTCCTGCCGGTATTCAACTTCGATGTGATTATCGGTATGGACTGGTTGACGGAAAACGGGATAACTTTGGACTGTCGAGCGGGGAAAGTCGTTGTTCCTGCGAAAGATGGTAATTTTCAACCTTTCTCTCTCATTTCCTTATTGCAAGTTAGAAAAGAGCTCCGCAAGGGAGCAGCAGGGTATCTTTTGTCGATCGAGGCTGAGACCTCGGTTGACAATCAAATTCAGAATGTACCGGTAGTTAGAGAATTCGAGGAGGTATTCCCAGATGAAATACCTCGATTGCCTCCTCATAGGGAAATAGAATTTTCGATCGAACTTGTTCCTGGAGTTGGACCAATCTCCATTGCCCCATATCGCATGGCACCTTTGGAACTGCGCGAGTTGAAGAAGCAGATAGAAGAGCTTTTGGCTAAGGAATTCATCAGACCGAGTACCTCCCCATGGGGTGCTCCAGCCATCTTGATTAAGAAGAAGGATGGAAGTTTACGTCTGTGTGTAGATTACCGTCAGCTGAACAAAGTAACGGTGAAGAATAAGTATCCGCTACCGAGGATCGACGATTTGATGGACCAGCTGAGAGGAGCCAGAGTCTTTTCTAAGATAGATTTACGATCGGGATACCATCAGATCCGGGTCAAACCGGAGGATATTCCGAAAACCGCTTTTAGGACTCGTTATGGGCACTACGAATATCAGGTGATCCCATTCGGACTTACGAACGCTCCAGCGGTATTCATGGACTACATGAACCGCATCTTCCGCCCCTTTCTTGATCAGTTTGTTATTGTGTTTATCGACGATATCCTGATTTACTCAGCTAATGAAGAGCTGCACGCGGAACATCTGAGGATTGTCTTGCAAATCTTGAAGGAGAAGCAGTTGTACGCGAAATGGTCGAAGTGCGAGTTTTGGCTTAAAGAGGTCCAGTTTCTGGGCCATGTCATCTCATCAGAAGGTATCGCGGTGGACCCCAGCAAAGTTGAAGCTGTCATGAATTGGGAACGACCCAAGACGGTCACTGAAGTAAGAAGTTTCTTAGGTCTGGCTGGGTATTATCGAAGGTTCATCCAGAATTTCTCTCAGATTGTGCAACCTCTTACTCGTCTCACTCGGAAGGATAAGCCTTTTGAGTGGACTGAAGCTTGTGAAGAATGTTTCTTGGAACTAAAGAGCAGATTGACGAGTGCTCCCGTACTCACGATTCCGGATCCTACTCGAAAGTTCGAAGTATACTGCGATGCGTCGCTGAAAGGACTTGGATGCGTGTTGATGCAGGACCGTATGGCAGTAGCTTATGCATCTCGACAACTTAAGCCTCACGAAGAAAATTATCCTACGCACGATTTGGAGTTAGCAGCTATAGTGTTCGCACTTAAAATCTGGAGGCACCACTTGTATGGTTCGCAGTTTGACGTGTTCAGCGATAATAAGAGTTTGAAGTATTTGTTCGACCAGAAGGAGCTGAATATGCGGCAACGACGGTGGATGGAATTTCTGAAGGACTACGATTTTGAACTTAAATACCACCCAGGAAAGGCAAACGTGGTAGCTGACGCCCTGAGTAGGAAGACACTGCACACTGCAACTCTGATGATAGAAGAATTGAAGTTGTTTGAGGCCTTTCGAGACTTGAACTTATCGGTAGACGAGAGAGGGAATAGCATAAGATTGGGAAATATAAAAGTGGAGAATAACTTGATCAGTAGAATTAAGGAGGCTCTGAAAGATGAAGAGTTAGTCCGTGATTTGGTTGGCAACCAAGATGTTGTAAAGGATGAGAATGATGTTTGGAGATTTCAAGGACGGCTGGTCGTGCCGAATGAAGAGTTGAAACAAGAAGTTTTTCAGGAGGCTCACAAGGGTAAGTATGCAGTTCATCCTGGATCCACGAAGATGTACCATGATTTGAAGACCTCGTTTTGGTGGCCGGGTATGAAGCGTGATATTGCGGAGTATGTATCTCGATGCTTAACTTGTCAGAAGGTGAAGTACGAACATCAGAAACCGTCGGGACTCCTTCAACCTTTGGAGATTCCCGAATGGAAGTGGGACAGTATTGCGATGGATTTTGTAGTTGGACTTCCTCGGACGCGAGAAGGATATGATTCTATCTGGGTGATTGTCGATCGTTTAACGAAGTCAGCTCATTTCTTACGTGTTAGAACCACGTATGATACAGAGAGGCTTGCCAGAATTTATCTGCAGGAGATTGTGAAGCTGCATGGAGTTCCTACGAGTATTGTCAGTGATCGTGATCCCAAGTTTACATCTAAGTTTTGGGAATCCTTTCAAAGAGCATTAGGGACCCAATTGAGGTTGAGTACTGCTTATCATCCGCAGACCGATGGTCAGACGGAACGCACCATTCAAGCGTTAGAGGACATGTTGCGAGCATGCGTTTTGGAGTTAGGAGGCAGCTGGGATAGTTATCTTTCGTTGATTGAGTTTGCTTACAACAACAGTTACCATTCCAGTATTCAAATGGCACCGTACGAAGCTTTGTATGGGAGGAAATGCAGATCCCCTTTATGCTGGACTGAAGTGGGTGAGCGAAGTATGTTGGGACCTGATTTAATTCAAGAAACATCCGAACAGGTAAAGAAGATTCGGGAGAATATGCAGCGGGCTCAGGCCAGACAGAAGAGTTATTACGACAAGCGTCATAAGCCTCTATCTTTCGAAGTCGGAGATCATGTATTTTTGAGAATCACTCCTACATCGGGACTCGGAAGGAGAATGGGAGTTAAGAAGTTAAGTCCACGATACTTAGGACCGTATCTGATTATGGACCGGGTTGGAGAGTCTGCATACCGGTTGGCCTTACCACCCAATCTGTCAGGAATTCACAATGTATTTCATGTGTCACAGCTACGGAGGTATCTCTCTGACCCATCCCACGTGTTACAGCCAGAAGAAGTGGAACTAAAGGAAAATCTGACGTATCAAGTGCAACCGTTGCATATCCTTGAAAGATCCGTCAAGCAACTCCGTTCTAAAGAGATTCCTTTGGTGAAAGTATTATGGAACAACAGGTCAGCAACTGAAGCCACTTGGGAGCGCGAGGACGACATTCAGAAACGCTATCCAGAACTGTTTAGCTCTTAAGTAAGTTTATTTTGCGGACAAAATTCCTATTTGGTGGGGAGAATGTAACATCCCGCATAATTAGTAAAATACATAAGTACTATATGTTATAGATGTATGTGTAGATTTCGGATTTATGGTTTATGTGTGATGGCTTGCGAATTGTTTGATCTTTATCCTTGGTCAAGACTAAGGTAATTAATTAAATTAAATCATAGGAGTATACATAAGTAGTCATGTGAATTTAATCATATGAGTAATGTGAGTGTGTGTTGGAAGGCCTTAGTGTTTATTGGATTTGTGTGATTGGATTCTTTGAGTGTGTGGCCAATGGCCCAAGGATGGCTTTTGGATCAAGCTAGTTCAGCCCAAGGTTGTGTCCACCCTTATCTTCCCTAAGCCTTGTCCAACTAGGGTGTCTTGTGTACCAAGGAACCTTCACATGGCAACCATTTTGCCACCCTTTCCATGCGCACAAAGTGAGTGATTAGGACTTAGAAATCTGCCATTTTCCCTTGCTAAACCGCCACCTCACTTTGCTTATGCATAACTTAATTTCAATTTCATTGCATGGAAGACACATGTGCACTTTAGCATGAATTTAGGCTGCATACTTCCCCTTTTAGGCGCACATGGAGGGGTCTTGGTGCAGATTTTTTTTATGACACAAATCTGACTTGAGTGTTGACCAAGTGAACCACCTTACACCTTCCATCATGAGGCTGCAAGGTGCAGATTTTTGCAAGCTTTAGGCAGTCCATCATGAGCCAAATCTTCCCCTTTCTTCCACATGCAACCAAAGGAGATTTTTGGGCTGCACCTCCCTCATTATTGCGCACAAGACAGCCCCAAAATCAGTGTTTAGGCTGCCACAAATCAGTGCTCATGATGCACCTCTTTCCCACTCCACCTTGTGTGCGCATAGCTTGGTCAAATGTGTGAAAAAATTCTGACTTTGGAAGCATCATTCAAATCTGAACTTTTCCCCCTCACTCCTTGCATGTGCATAGAGTAATTTAGAAGCAAACCCTTTGCTTGTTCAGCCCTTGTTTGCAGCCCCATCCCCCCCAAGTAATCAGAATTTTTCATGATGGTTAATCATAGCAACTTTCCCTCACCTTCCCTTTATTTGTGCGCACAAGAGGGGGCTGTCCCCATTCACTTGTGCAGCCAACTCCTTTCCCCTCTCCCTCACACTCTAGCTGAACATTGCAAGAACCTTAGGAGGAAGAAAGACCAAGCCAACTCCCTCCTTCCATCACCTTAAAACCGTAGCCTTTGTCCCAAGCAAGAGTAAGCTTTCCTCCTCACTTTCACCTCACTGTTCAGTCTTGATTCCTCACCTTTTGGTAGCTGTCCAAGTTGCTCCTCCTCATCCTTGATTGCGCATAGAACTTCTCCTAGGAAGTGTGGACTTGTTGTGTAGTAAAGCTAGAAGGTGGTGTGTGATTCTTGACCTAGGAGTGGGAGCTACAAGAGGTAGGCCTTGAACTTTGAACCCTTTCATTGTGTAACCATGTATGTGTGCTTAAATGTCTCCTTGATTATGTGTGGTTTTGGATTCAAGTATGAGCATGATAGAAGTAGAATGGTGGAGCTATTTCATGATGATTTGCATGCATAAAAATCTCATGGTTATGTTTAAGATCATGCCACTGTTTTCTTGTATGGATATGCCACTGTTTTGAAGAGAAATGTGCCACTGTTTCCCTTTGAATGTGCCACTGTTTTGAAGATGGAATGCCCACTGTTTCGGTTCCTCAAAATCACCATTCAAATGCCACTATTTCTGCACATTATATGCCACTGTTTCTGCACATTATATGCCACTGTTTCTGCACTTATATGCCACTGTTTCTGCACATATATGTCACTGTTTTAGTACTCCCTAAGCCACTGTTTCTGCATAAAATGCCACTGTTTTAGTCATCATGTGCCACTGTTGTTATGCATAAAATGCCACTGTTTTAGTCATCATATGCCACTGTTTTTATGCATAAAATGTCACTGTTTTAGTCATCATGTGCCACTGTTGTTATGCATAAAATGCCACTGTTTTAGTCATCATTTGCCACTGTTTTTATGCATAAAATGCCACTGTTTTAGTCCATAATATGCCACTGTTTTATGCATAAAATGTCACTATTTTAGTCCATAATATGCCACTGTTTTATGCATAAAATGCCACTGTGTTAGTCCATAATATGCCACTGTTTCAATGTTCAAAAACCAAGATTTATGCCACTGTTTTGAAGTCCAAAGTGCCACTGTTTCTGTTTTAAAATGGACACTGTTTCTGCTATATGTTTACTGTTTTCCTGCTGTAAAACGTCACTGTTTCTGTCCACTGTTTTTAAGGAAAATACCACTGTTTTCTGTTCACTATTTTAAAAGAACAACTCACTGTTTCTGCTCACTGTTTTAAGCACAAACGTCACTGTTTTCTGCTGTAAAAACGCTGCTGTATGCTCACTGTTTTGCTGCTGTAAACACTGCTGTATGCTCACTGTTTTCCACTGTAAAACACTGCTGTATGCTCACTGTTCTGCTGTAAATAGCCACTGTAAATGATTAGTTGTAATTGATTTAGGTGCGCTTGAGAAGTGAGATACTTCGCTGCTGTTTGGTAATATTTAAGGCACGCAAAGGTAAGTGTCAGGCGATATTGCCTATTGTGACTATTGACTACTGGTATAAAATTGTGACATGATGCTCCATATGCCGTAAAAATATTATGTTCCATTATGATGAAAGGAAACTGCCAAAAATGTGCCGTGATGGCTATATGATTATGAGGTAAAGACGTTATGTGGCAGCATAACGCATATGAAAGGTATATAAGCATGCACCTTACATCATACCGCATTTTTACGCTTTGTGTGTGAAAGCATAGCATGACATACATGTATCAAGATCATATAGGCATTGTTTTAGAATAGTTATGTACAGGACCATGTGTTTGAGCAAGCATCATATAGGCATCCCCAAGGTACCGGGGTATGGGACACTTGGCATCAGTCCGCATAGGCCCACAGTTGGAATCCACATGGAGCTCAGGTGCCAAGGGTATATTTGATTCCACTGTGAAGTGCGCGCACGACGGTGCTAAAAGCGCAAAGGAAAGGCGTTATATACGCAATATATGAATATGATTAAAAGGAATAGGAAAAAGGAACAAGGATATGTTGAAGTGACTGTTTATGATTTTGTGCCTAGTTAATACTGTTATATTACTGGTTTTGTTGCCACACTACTGGGATTATTCTCACCCCTTCGGGGCTGCTATTTTTCCAAAATGGCAGGAGGACGTAAAAGCACTTGAAGGAGTGATGTTTGCTGTTGCTTGCTGATGCGTGGAATATCACTATTGCTGTTTGTTTAATTGGATGACTGTAATGATTAATGTTTTGGTACTCTCTTGGATGACTGTAGTCTTAATCATCTTTATGATAGCTTGAATTTTTATGAACAGCGGCTATTTTGGAAAACCTTTGTGAAAAGAATTTAAGTGCTGAAAATTTTATACGGATTTGTATACTGCTATGAGAATCTTTGTTAGCTCATGTGACGTTAACGACTCTAATTCCGCTTAGCGAACGACTCTCTTGGATGCATACAAGGGAGGGCGTTACAAGATTTTTGACGGAAAATGGATTCCGTCTAAGACTTTTGACCAAAAATGCATTCTGTCGAAAACGGATGACTAAAATAGATGCAAAAGAAATTGATTTTGTGAAGTTATTCGACGGAAAATGAATTCCGTCGAAAATGGATGAATAAAATAAATGCAAAAGAAATTGATATTGTGAAATTTTTCGATGGAAAACGGATTCCGTCGAAAATGGATGAATAAAATAAATGCAAAAGAAATTGATTTTATTAATTTTTCGACGAAAAATGGATTCCGTTGAAGATTTTTGACGAAAAATGTATTCCGTCGAAAACGGATGAATAAAATAAATGCAAAAGAAATTGATTTTATGAAGTTTTTCGACGAAAAATGGATGTCGTAGAAGATTTTTGACAGAAAATGGATTCCGTCGAAGATTTTTGACGAAAAATGTATTCTGTCGAAAAAGGATGACTAAAATAGACGCAAAAGAAATTGAATTTGTGAAGTTTTTCGACGGAAAAAGAATTTCGTCGAAAACGGATTAATAAAATAAATGCAAAGGAAATTGATTTTGTAAGTTTTTCGACGGAAAATGGATTCCGTCGAAGATTTTTGACGGAAAATGTATTCCGTCGAAAATGGATGAATTAAATTAATGCAAAAGAAATATATTTTGTGAAGTTTTTCGACGGAAAATGAATTCCGTCGAAAATGGAAGAATAAAATAAATGCAAAAGAAATTGATATTGTGAAATTTTTCGATGGAAAACGGATTCCGTCGAAAATGGATGAATAAGATAAATGCAAAAGAAATTGATTTTATGAAGTTTTTCGACGAAAATTGGATTCCGACGAAGATTTTTGAAAAATGTATTCCGTCGAAAACGGATGAATAAAAAAAAATGCAAAAGAAATTGATTTTGTGTAGTTTTTCGTCGGAAAATGGATTCCGTAGAAGATTTTTGACGGAAAATGGATTCCGTCGAAGATTTTTGACGTAAAATGTATTCCGTCGAAAACGGATGACTAAAATAGATGCAAAAGAAATTGATTTTGTGAAGTTTTTCGACGGAAAAAGAATTTCGTCGAAAACGGATTAAAAAAATAAATGCAAAGGAAATTGATTTTGTAAGTTTTTCGACGGAAAATGGATTCCGTCGAAGATTTTTGACGGAAAATGTATTCCGTCGAAAATGGACGAATTAAATTAATGCAAAAGAAATATATTTTGTGAAGTTTTTCGACGGAAAATGAATTCCGTCGAAAATGGAAGAATAAAATAAATGCAAAAGAAATTGATATTGTGAAATTTTTCGATGGAAAACGGATTCCGTCGAAAATGGATGAATAAAATAAATGCAAAAGAAATTGATTTTATGAAGTTTTTCGACAAATTCCGTCGAAGATTTTTGAAAAATGTATTCCGTCGAAAACGGATGAATAAAAAAAATGCAAAAGAAATTGATTTTGTGTAGTTTTTCGTCGGAAAATGGATTCCGTAGAAGATTTTTGACGGAAAATGGATTCCGTCGAAGATTTTTGACGAAAAAAGAATTTTGTCGAAAACGGATGACTAAAATAGATGCAAAAGAAATTGATTTTGTGAAGTTTTTCTACGGAAAATGAATTCCGTCGAAAATAGATGAATAAAATAAATGCAAAAGAAATTGATATTGTGAAATTTTTCGATGGAAAACGGATTCCGTCAAAAATGGATGAATAAAATAAATGCAAAAGAAATTGATTTTATGAATTTTTTCGACGGAAAATGGATTCCGTCAAAGATTTTTGACGGAAAATGAATTCCGTTGAAAATGGATGAATAAAATAAATGCAAAAGTAATTGATTTTATTAATTTTTCGACGAAAAATGGATTCCGTTGAAGATTTTTGACGAAAAATGTATTCCGTCGAAATTGGATGAATAAAATAAATGCAAAAGAAATTGATTTTGTGAAATTTTTGACGGAAAATGGATTCCGTAGAAGATTTTTGACGGAAAATGGATTCCGTCTAAGACTTTTGTCCAAAAATGCATTCTGTCGAAAACGGATGACTAAAATAGATGCAAAAGAAATTGATTTTGTGAAGTTATTCGACGGAAAATGAATTCCGTCGAAAATGGATGAATAAAATAAATGCAAAAGAAATTGATATTGTGAAATTTTTCGATGGAAAACGGATTCCGTCGAAAATGGATGAATAAAATAAATGCAAAAGAAATTGATTTTATTAATTTTTCGACGAAAAATGGATTCCGTTGAAGATTTTTGACGAAAAATGTATTCCGTCGAAAACGGATGAATAAAATAAATGCAAAAGAAATTGATTTTATGAAGTTTTTCGACGAAAAATGGATGTCGTAGAAGATTTTTGACAGAAAATGGATTCCGTCGAAGATTTTTGACGAAAAATGTATTCTGTCGAAAAAGGATGACTAAAATAGATGCAAAAGAAATTGAATTTGTGAAGTTTTTCGACGGAAAAAGAATTTCGTCGAAAACGGATTAATAAAATAAATGCAAAGGAAATTGATTTTGTAAGTTTTTCGACGGAAAATGGATTCCGTCGAAGATTTTTGACGGAAAATGTATTCCGTCGAAAATGGATGAATTAAATTAATGCAAAAGAAATATATTTTGTGAAGTTTTTCGACGGAAAATGAATTCCGTCGAAAATGGAAGAATAAAATAAATGCAAAAGAAATTGATATTGTGAAATTTTTCGATGGAAAACGGATTCCGTCGAAAATGGATGAATAAGATAAATGCAAAAGAAATTGATTTTATGAAGTTTTTCGACGAATTCCGTCGAAGATTTTTGAAAAATGCATTCCGTCGAAAGCTGATGAATAAAATAAATGCAAAAGAAATTGATTTTGTGTAGTTATTCGTCGGAAAATGGATTCCGTAGAAGATTTTTGACGGAAAATGGATTCCGTCGAAGATTTTTGACGAAAAATGAATTCCGTCGAAAACGGATGACTAAAATAGATGCAAAAGAAATTGATTTTGTGAAGTTTTTCGACGGAAAAAGAATTTCGTCGAAAACGGATTAAAAAAATAAATGCAAAGGAAATTGATTTTGTGAAGTTTTTCGACGGAAAATGGATTCCGTCGAAGATTTTTGACGGAAAATGTATTCCGTCGAAAATGGACGAATTAAATTAATGCAAAAGAAATATATTTTGTGAAGTTTTTCGACGGAAAATGAATTCCGTCGAAAATGGAAGAATAAAATAAATGCAAAAGAAATTGATATTGTGAAATTTTTCGATGGAAAACGGATTCCGTCGAAAATGGATGAATAAAATAAATGCAAAAGAAATTGATTTTATGAAGTTTTTCGACGAATTCCGTCGAAGATTTTTGAAAAATGTATTCCGTCGAAAACGGATGAATAAAAAAAATGCAAAAGAAATTGATTTTGTGTAGTTTTTCGTCGGAAAATGGATTCCGTAGAAGATTTTTGACGGAAAATGGATTCCGTCGAAGATTTTTGACGAAAAAAGAATTTTGTCGAAAACGGATGACTAAAATAGATGCAAAAGAAATTGATTTTGTGAAGTTTTTCTACGGAAAATGAATTCCGTCGAAAATGGATGAATAAAATAAATGCAAAAGAAATTGATATTGTGAAATTTTTCGATGGAAAACGGATTCCGTCAAAAATGGATGAATAAAATAAATGCAAAAGAAATTGATTTTATGAATTTTTTCGACGGAAAATGGATTCCGTCAAAGATTTTTGACGGAAAATGAATTCCGTTGAAAATGGATGAATAAAATAAATGCAAAAGTAATTGATTTTATTAATTTTTCGACGAAAAATGGATTCCGTTGAAGATTTTTGACGAAAAATGTATTCCGTCGAAATTGGATGAATAAAATAAATGCAAAAGAAATTGATTTTGTGAAATTTTTGACGGAAAATGGATTCCGTAGAAGATTTTTGACGGAAAATGGATTCCGTCTAAGACTTTTGTCCAAAAATGCATTCTGTCGAAAACGGATGACTAAAATAGATGCAAAAGAAATTGATTTTGTGAAGTTATTCGACGGAAAATGAATTCCGTCGAAAATGGATGAATAAAATAAATGCAAAAGAAATTGATATTGTGAAATTTTTCGATGGAAAACGGATTCCGTCGAAAATGGATGAATAAAATAAATGCAAAAGAAATTGATTTTATTAATTTTTCGACGAAAAATGGATTCCGTTGAAGATTTTTGACGAAAAATGTATTCCGTCGAAAACGGATGAATAAAATAAATGCAAAAGAAATTGATTTTATGAAGTTTTTCGACGAAAAATGGATTTCGTAGAAGATTTTTGACAGAAAATGGATTCCGTCGAAGATTTTTGACGAAAAATGTATTCTGTCGAAAAAGGATGACTAAAATAGATGCAAAAGAAATTGAATTTGTGAAGTTTTTCGACGGAAAAAGAATTTCGTCGAAAACGGATTAATAAAATAAATGCAAAGGAAATTGATTTTGTAAGTTTTTCGACGGAAAATGGATTCCGTCGAAGATTTTTGACGGAAAATGTATTCCGTCGAAAATGGATGAATTAAATTAATGCAAAAGAAATATATTTTGTGAAGTTTTTCGACGGAAAATGAATTCCGTCGAAAATGGAAGAATAAAATAAATGCAAAAGAAATTGATATTGTGAAATTTTTCGATGGAAAACGGATTCCGTCGAAAATGGATGAATAAGATAAATGCAAAAGAAATTGATTTTATGAAGTTTTTCGACGAATTCCGTCGAAGATTTTTGAAAAATGCATTCCGTCGAAAGATGATGAATAAAATAAATGCAAAAGAAATTGATTTTGTGTAGTTTTTCGTCGGAAAATGGATTCCGTAGAAGATTTTTGACGGAAAATGGATTCCGTCGAAGATTTTTGACGAAAAATGTATTCCGTCGAAAACGGATGACTAAAATAGATGCAAAAGAAATTGATTTTGTGAAGTTTTTCGACGGAAAAAGAATTTCGTCGAAAACGGATTAAAAAAATAAATGCAAAGGAAATTGATTTTGTAAGTTTTTCGACGGAAAATGGATTCCGTCGAAGATTTTTGACGGAAAATGTATTCCGTCGAAAATGGACGAATTAAATTAATGCAAAAGAAATATATTTTGTGAAGTTTTTCGACGGAAAATGAATTCCGTCGAAAATGGAAGAATAAAATAAATGCAAAAGAAATTGATATTGTGAAATTTTTCGATGGAAAACGGATTCCGTCGAAAATGGATGAATAAAATAAATGCAAAAGAAATTGATTTTATGAAGTTTTTCGACGAATTCCGTCGAAGATTTTTGAAAAATGTATTCCGTCGAAAACGGATGAATAAAAAAAATGCAAAAGAAATTGATTTTGTGAAGTTTTTCGACGGAAAATGGATTTCGTAGAAGATTTTTGATGGAAAATGGATTCCGTCGAAGATTTTTGACGAAAAAAGAATTTTGTCGAAAACGGATGACTAAAATAGATGCAAAAGAAATTGATTTTGTGAAGTTTTTCTACGGAAAATGAATTCCGTCGAAAATGGATGAATAAAATAAATGCAAAAGAAATTGATATTGTGAAATTTTTCGATGGAAAACGGATTCCGTCAAAAATGGATGAATAAAATAAATGCAAAAGAAATTGATTTTATGAATTTTTTCGACGGAAAATGGATTCCGTCAAAGATTTTTGACGGAAAATGAATTCCGTTGAAAATGGATGAATAAAATAAATGCAAAAGTAATTGATTTTATTAATTTTTCGACGAAAAATGGATTCCGTTGAAGATTTTTGACGAAAAATGTATTCCGTCGAAATTGGATGAATAAAATAAATGCAAAAGAAATTGATTTTGTGAAATTTTTGACGGAAAATGGATTCCGTAGAAGATTTTTGACGGAAAATGGATTCCGTCTAAGACTTTTGACCAAAAATGTATTCTGTCGAAAACGGATGACTAAAATAGATGCAAAAGAAATTGATTTTGTGAAGTTATTCGACGGAAAATGAATTCCGTCGAAAATGGATGAATAAAATAAATGCAAAAGAAATTGATATTGTGAAATTTTTCGATGGAAAACGGATTCCGTCGAAAATGGATGAATAAAATAAATGCAAAAGAAATTGATTTTATTAATTTTTCGACGAAAAATGGATTCCGTTGAAGATTTTTGACGAAAAATGTATTCCGTCGAAAACGGATGAATAAAATAAATGCAAAAGAAATTGATTTTGTGAAGTTTTTCGACGAAAAATGGATGTCGTAGAAGATTTTTGACAGAAAATGGATTCCGTCGAAGATTTTTGACGAAAAATGTATTCTGTCGAAAAAGGATGACTAAAATAGATGCAAAAGAAATTGAATTTGTGAAGTTTTTCGACGGAAAAAGAATTTCGTCGAAAACGGATTAATAAAATAAATGCAAAGGAAATTGATTTTGTAAGTTTTTCGACGGAAAATGGATTCCGTCGAAGATTTTTGACGGAAAATGTATTCCGTCGAAAATGGATGAATTAAATTAATGCAAAAGAAATATATTTTGTGAAGTTTTTCGACGGAAAATGAATTCCGTCGAAAATGGATGAATAAAATAAATGCAAAAGAAATTGATATTGTGAAATTTTTCGATGGAAAACGGATTCCGTCGAAAATGGATGAATAAGATAAATGCAAAAGAAATTGATTTTATGAAGTTTTTCGACGAATTCCGTCGAAGATTTTTGAAAAATGTATTCCGTCGAAAACGGATGAATAAAATAAATGCAAAAGAAATTGATTTTGTGTAGTTTTTCGTCGGAAAATGGATTCCGTAGAAGATTTTTGACGGAAAATGGATTCCGTCGAAAATTTTTGACGAAAAATGTATTCCGTCGAAAACGGATGACTAAAATAGATGCAAAAGAAATTGATTTTGTGAAGTTTTTCGACGGAAAAAGAATTTCGTCGAAAACGGATTAAAAAAATAAATGCAAAGGAAATTGATTTTGTGAAGTTTTTCGACGGAAAATGGATTCCGTAGAAGATTTTTGACGGAAAATGTATTCCGTCGAAAATGGACGAATTAAATTAATGCAAAAGAAATATATTTTGTGAAGTTTTTCGACGGAAAATGAATTCCGTCGAAAATGGAAGAATAAAATAAATGCAAAAGAAATTGATATTGTGAAATTTTTCGATGGAAAACGGATTCCGTCGAAAATGGATGAATAAAATAAATGCAAAAGAAATTGATTTTATGAAGTTTTTCGACGAATTCCGTCGAAGATTTTTGAAAAATGTATTCCGTCGAAAACGGATGAATAAAAAAAATGCAAAAGAAATTGATTTTGTGTAGTTTTTCGTCGAAAAATGGATTCCGTAGAAGATTTTTGACGGAAAATGGATTCCGTCGAAGATTTTTGACGAAAAAAGAATTTTGTCGAAAACGGATGACTAAAATAGATGCAAAAGAAATTGATTTTGTGAAGTTTTTCTACGGAAAATGAATTCCGTCGAAAATGGATGAATAAAATAAATGCAAAAGAAATTGATATTGTGAAATTTTTCGATGGAAAACGGATTCCGTCAAAAATGGATGAATAAAATAAATGCAAAAGAAATTGATTTTATGAATTTTTTCGACGGAAAATGGATTCCGTCAAAGATTTTTGACGGAAAATGAATTCCGTTGAAAATGGATGAATAAAATAAATGCAAAAGTAATTGATTTTATTAATTTTTCGACGAAAAATGGATTCCGTTGAAGATTTTTGACGAAAAATGTATTCCGTCGAAATTGGATGAATAAAATAAATGCAAAAGAAATTGATTTTGTGAAATTTTTGACGGAAAATGGATTCCGTAGAAGATTTTTGACGGAAAATGGATTCCGTCTAAGACTTTTGACCAAAAATGTATTCTGTCGAAAACGGATGACTAAAATAGATGCAAAAGAAATTGATTTTGTGAAGTTATTCGACGGAAAATGAATTCCGTCGAAAATGGATGAATAAAATAAATGCAAAAGAAATTGATATTGTGAAATTTTTCGATGGAAAACGGATTCCGTCGAAAATGGATGAATAAAATAAATGCAAAAGAAATTGATTTTATTAATTTTTCGACGAAAAATGGATTCCGTTGAAGATTTTTGACGAAAAATGTATTCCGTCGAAAACGGATGAATAAAATAAATGCAAAAGAAATTGATTTTGTGAAGTTTTTTGACGAAAAATGGATGTCGTAGAAGATTTTTGACAGAAAATGGATTCCGTCGAAGATTTTTGACGAAAAATGTATTCTGTCGAAAAAGGATGACTAAAATAGATGCAAAAGAAATTGAATTTGTGAAGTTTTTCGACGGAAAAAGAATTTCGTCGAAAACGGATTAATAAAATAAATGCAAAGGAAATTGATTTTGTAAGTTTTTCGACGGAAAATGGATTCCGTCGAAGATTTTTGACGGAAAATGTATTCCGTCGAAAATGGATGAATTAAATTAATGCAAAAGAAATATATTTTGTGAAGTTTTTCGACGGAAAATGAATTCCGTCGAAAATGGAAGAATAAAATAAATGCAAAAGAAATTGATATTGTGAAATTTTTCGATGGAAAACGGATTCCGTCGAAAATGGATGAATAAGATAAATGCAAAAGAAATTGATTTTATGAAGTTTTTCGACGAATTCCGTCGAAGATTTTTGAAAAATGTATTCCGTCGAAAACGGATGAATAAAATAAATGCAAAAGAAATTGATTTTGTGTAGTTTTTCGTCGGAAAATGGATTCCGTAGAAGATTTTTGACGGAAAATGGATTCCGTCGAAGATTTTTGACGAAAAATGTATTCCGTCGAAAACGGATGAGTAAAATAGATGCAAAAGAAATTGATTTTGTGAAGTTTTTCGACGGAAAAAGAATTTCGTCGAAAACGGATTAAAAAAATAAATGCAAAGGAAATTGATTTTGTATGTTTTTCGACGGAAAATGGATTCCGTCGAAGATTTTTGACGGAAAATGTATTCCGTCGAAAATGGACGAATTAAAGTAATGCAAAAGAAATATATTTTGTGAAGTTTTTCGACGGAAAATGAATTCCGTCGAAAATGGATGAATAAAATAAATGCAAAAGAAATTGATATTGTGAAATTTTTCGAT
The DNA here is from genome assembly GCA_032173675.1 of Gastrolobium villosum. NCBI lineage: Eukaryota > Viridiplantae > Streptophyta > Magnoliopsida > Fabales > Fabaceae > Gastrolobium > Gastrolobium villosum. The sequence goes on along the minus strand of JAVKPL010010064.1, from coordinate 24,635 downwards.
GGAAAACGGATTCCGTCGAAAATGGATGAATAAAATAAATGCAAAAGAAATTGATTTTATGAAGTTTTTCGACGAATTCCGTCGAAGATTTTTGAAAAATGTATTCCGTCGAAAACGGATGAATAAAAAAAATGCAAAAGAAATTGATTTTGTGTAGTTTTTCGTCGGAAAATGGATTCCGTAGAAGATTTTTGACGGAAAATGGATTCCGTCGAAGATTTTTGACGAAAAAAGAATTTTGAATAAAATAAATGCAAAAGAAATTGATTTTGTGAAGTTTTTCTACGGAAAATGAATTCCGTCGATAATGGATGAATAAAATATATGCAAAAGAAATTGATATTGTGAAGTTTTTCGATGGAAAACGGATTCCGTCAAAAATGGATGAATAAAATAAATGCAAAAGAAATTGATTTTATGAATTTTTTCGACGGAAAATGGATTCCGTCAAAGATTTTTGACGGAAAATGAATTCCGTTGAAAATGGATGAATAAAATAAATGCAAAAGTAATTGATTTTATTAATTTTTCGACGAAAAATGGATTCCGTTGAAGATTTTTGACGAAAAATGTATTCCGTCGAAATTGGATGAATAAAATAAATGCAAAAGAAATTGATTTTGTGAAATTTTTGACGGAAAATGGATTCCGTAGAAGATTTTTGACGGAAAATGGATTCCGTCTAAGACTTTTGACCAAAAATGTATTCTGTCGAAAACGGATGACTAAAATAGATGCAAAAGAAATTGATTTTGTGATGTTATTCGACGGAAAATGAATTCCGTCGAAAATGGATGAATAAAATAAATGCAAAAGAAATTGATATTGTGAAATTTTTCGATGGAAAACGGATTCCGTCGAAAATGGATGAATAAAATAAATGCAAAAGAAATTGATTTTATTAATTTTTCGACGAAAAATGGATTCCGTTGAAGATTTTTGACGAAAAATGTATTCCGTCGAAAACGGATGAATAAAATAAATGCAAAAGAAATTGATTTTGTGAAGTTTTTCGACGAAAAATGGATGTCGTAGAAGATTTTTGACAGAAAATGGATTCCGTCGAAGATTTTTGACGAAAAATGTATTCTGTCGAAAAAGGATGACTAAAATAGATGCAAAAGAAATTGAATTTGTGAAGTTTTTCGACGGAAAAAGAATTTCGTCGAAAACGGATTAATAAAATAAATGCAAAGGAAATTGATTTTGTAAGTTTTTCGACGGAAAATGGATTCCGTCGAAGATTTTTGACGAAAAATGTATTCCGTCGAAAATGGATGAATTAAATTAATGCAAAAGAAATATATTTTGTGAAGTTTTTCGGCGGAAAATGAATTCCGTCGAAAATGGAAGAATAAAATAAATGTAAAAGAAATTGATATTGTGAAATTTTTCGATGGAAAACGGATTCCGTCGAAAATGGATGAATAAGATAAATGCAAAAGAAATTGATTTTATGAAGTTTTTCGACGAATTCCGTCGAAGATTTTTGAAAAATGTATTCCGTCGAAAACGGATGAATAAAATAAATGCAAAAGAAATTGATTTTGTGTAGTTTTTCGTCGGAAAATGGATTCCGTAGAAGATTTTTGACGGAAAATAGATTCCGTCGAAGATTTTTGACGAAAAATGTATTCCGTCGAAAACGGATGAGTAAAATAGATGCAAAAGAAATTGATTTTGTGAAGTTTTTCGACGGAAAAAGAATTTCGTCGAAAACGGATTAAAAAAATAAATGCAAAGGAAATTGATTTTGTATGTTTTTCGACGGAAAATGGATTCCGTCGAAGATTTTTGACGGAAAATGTATTCCGTCGAAAATGGACGAATTAAATTAATGCAAAAGAAATATATTTTGTGAAGTTTTTCGACGGAAAATGAATTCCGTCGAAAATGGAAGAATAAAATAAATGCAAAAGAAATTGATATTGTGAAATTTTTCGATGGAAAACGGATTCCGTCGAAAATGGATGAATAAAATAAATGCAAAAGAAATTGATTTTATGAAGTTTTTCGACGAATTCCGTCGAAGATTTTTGAAAAATGTATTCCGTCGAAAACGGATGAATAAAAAAAATGCAAAAGAAATTGATTTTGTGTAGTTTTTCGTCGGAAAATGGATTCCGTAGAAGATTTTTGACGGAAAATGGATTCCGTCGAAGATTTTTGACGAAAAAAGAATTTTGTCGAAAACGGATGACTAAAATAGATGCAAAAGAAATTGATTTTGTGAAGTTTTTCTACGGAAAATGAATTCCGTCGAAAATGGATGAATAAAATAAATGCAAAAGAAATTGATATTGTGAAATTTTTCGATGGAAAACGGATTCCGTCAAAAATGGATGAATAAAATAAATGCAAAAGAAATTGATTTTATGAATTTTTTCGACGGAAAATGGATTCCGTCAAAGATTTTTGACGGAAAATGAATTCCGTTGAAAATGGATGAATAAAATAAATGCAAAAGTAATTGATTTTATTAATTTTTCGACGAAAAATGGATTCCGTTGAAGATTTTTGACGAAAAATGTATTCCGTCGAAATTGGATGAATAAAATAAATGCAAAAGAAATTGATTTTGTGAAATTTTTGACGGAAAATGGATTCCGTAGAAGATTTTTGACGGAAAATGGATTCCGTCTAAGACTTTTGACCAAAAATGTATTCTGTCGAAAACGGATGACTAAAATAGATGCAAAAGAAATTGATTTTGTGAAGTTATTCGACGGAAAATGGATGAATAAAATAAATGCAAAAGAAATTGATATTGTGAAATTTTTCGATGGAAAACGGATTCCGTCGAAAATGGATGAATAAAATAAATGCAAAAGAAATTGATTTTATTAATTTTTCGACGAAAAATGGATTCCGTTGAAGATTTTTGACGAAAAATGTATTCCGTCGAAAACGGATGAATAAAATAAATGCAAAAGAAATTGATTTTGTGAAGTTTTTCGACGAAAAATGGATGTCGTAGAAGATTTTTGACAGAAAATGGATTCCGTCGAAGATTTTTGACGAAAAATGTATTCTGTCGAAAAAGGATGACTAAAATAGATGCAAAAGAAATTGAATTTGTGAAGTTTTTCGACGGAAAAAGAATTTCGTCGAAAACGGATTAATAAAATAAATGCAGAGGAAATTGATTTTGTAAGTTTTTCGACGGAAAATGGATTCCGTCGAAGATTTTTGACGGAAAATGTATTCCGTCGAAAATGGATGAATTAAATTAATGCAAAAGAAATATATTTTGTGAAGTTTTTCGGCGGAAAATGAATTCCGTCGAAAATGGAAGAATAAAATAAATGTAAAAGAAATTGATATTGTGAAATTTTTCGATGGAAAACGGATTCCGTCGAAAATGGATGAATAAGATAAATGCAAAAGAAATTGATTTTATGAAGTTTTTCGACGAATTCCGTCGAAGATTTTTGAAAAATGTATTCCGTCGAAAACGGATGAATAAAATAAATGCAAAAGAAATTGATTTTGTGTAGTTTTTCGTCGGAAAATGGATTCCGTAGAAGATTTTTGACGGAAAATGGATTCCGTCGAAGATTTTTGACGAAAAATGTATTCCGTCGAAAACGGATGACTAAAATAGATGCAAAAGAAATTGATTTTGTGAAGTTTTTCGACGGAAAAAGAATTTCGTCGAAAACGGATTAAAAAAATAAATGCAAAGGAAATTGATTTTGTGAAGTTTTTCGACGGAAAATGGATTCCGTTGAAGATTTTTGACGGAAAATGTATTCCGTCGAAAATGGACGAATTAAATTAATGCAAAAGAAATATATTTTGTGAAGTTTTTCGACGGAAAATGAATTCCGTCGAAAATGGAAGAATAAAATAAATGCAAAAGAAATTGATATTATGAAATTTTTCGATGGAAAACGGATTCCGTCGAAAATGGATGAATAAAATAAATGCAAAAGAAATTGATTTTATGAAGTTTTTCGACGAATTCCGTCGAAGATTTTTGAAAAATGTATTCCGTCGAAAACGGATGAATAAAAAAAATGCAAAAGAAATTGATTTTGTGTAGTTTTTCGTCGGAAAATGGATTCCGTAGAAGATTCTTGACGGAAAATGGATTCCGTCGAAGATTTTTGACGAAAAATGAATTCCATCGAAAACGGATGACTAAAATAGATGCAAAAGAAATTGATTTTGTGAAGTTTTTCTACGGAAAATGAATTCCGTCGAAAATGGATGAATAAAATAAATGCAAAAGAAATTGATATTGTGAAATTTTTCGATGGAAAACGGATTCCGTCAAAAATGGATGAATAAAATAAATGCAAAAGAAATTGATTTTATGAATTTTTTCGACGGAAAATGGATTCCGTCAAAGATTTTTGACGGAAAATGAATTCCGTTGAAAATGGATGAATAAAATAAATGCAAAAGTAATTGATTTTATTAATTTTTCGACGAAAAATGGATTCCGTTGAAGATTTTTGACGCAAAATGTATTCCGTCGAAATTGGATGAATAAAATAAATGCAAAAGAAATTGATTTTGTGAAATTTTTGACGGAAAATGGATTCCGTAGAAGATTTTTGACGGAAAATGGATTCCGTCTAAGACTTTTGACCAAAAATGTATTCTGTCGAAAACGGATGACTAAAATAGATGCAAAAGAAATTGATTTTGTGAAGTTATTCGACGGAAAATGAATTCCGTCGAAAATGGATGAATAAAATAAATGCAAAAGAAATTGATATTGTGAAATTTTTCGATGGAAAACGGATTCCGTCGAAAATGGATGAATAAAATAAATGCAAAAGAAATTGATTTTATGAAGTTTTTCGACGAATTCCGTCGAAGATTTTTGAAAAATGTATTCCGTCGAAAACGGATGAATAAAAAAAATGCAAAAGAAATTGATTTTGTGTAGTTTTTCGACGGAAAATGGATTCCGTCGAAGATTTTGGACGAAAAAAGAATTCGAAAACGGATGAATAAAATAGATGCAAAAGAAATTGATTTTGTGAAGTTTTTCTACGGAAAATGAATTCCGTCGAAAATGGATGAATAAAATAAATGCAAAAGAAATTGATATTGTGAAATTTTTCGATGGAAAACGGATTCCGTCAAAAATGGATGAATAAAATAAATGCAAAAGAAATTGATTTTATGAATTTTTTCGACGGAAAATGGATTCCGTCAAAGATTTTTGACGGAAAATGAATTCCGTTGAAAATGGATGAATAAAATAAATGCAAAAGTAATTGATTTTATTAATTTTTCGACGAAAAATGGATTCCGTTGAAGATTTTTGACGCAAAATGTATTCCGTCGAAATTGGATGAATAAAATAAATGCAAAAGAAATTGATTTTGTGAAATTTTTGACGGAAAATGGATTCCGTAGAAGATTTTTGACGGAAAATGGATTCCGTCTAAGACTTTTGACCAAAAATGTATTCTGTCGAAAACGGATGACTAAAATAGATGCAAAAGAAATTGATTTTGTGAAGTTATTCGACGGAAAATGAATTCCGTCGAAAATGGATGAATAAAATAAATGCAAAAGAAATTGATATTGTGAAATTTTTCGATGGAAAACGGATTCCGTCGAAAATGGATGAATAAAATAAATGCAAAAGAAATTGATTTTATGAATTTTTTCGACGAAAAATGGATTCCGTCAAAGATTTTTGACGGAAAATGAATTCCGTTGAAAATGGATGAATAAAATAAATGCAAAAGAAATTGATTTTATTAATTTTTCGACGAAAAATGGATTCCGTTGAAGATTTTTGACGAAAAATGTATTCCGTCGAAAACGGATGAATAAAATAAATGCAATAGAAATTGATTTTGTGAAGTTTTTCGACGAAAAATGGATTTCGTAGAAGATTTTTGACAGAAAATGGATTCCGTCGAAGATTTTTGACGAAAAATGTATTCTGTCGAAAACGGATGACTAAAATAGATGCAAAAGAAATTGATTTTGTTAAGTTTTTCGACGGAAAAAGAATTTCGTCGAAAACGGATTAATAAAATAAACGCAAAGGAAATTGATTTTGTAAGTTTTTTGACGGAAAATGGATTCCGTCGAAGATTTTTGACGGAAAATGTATTCCGTCGAAAATGGATGAATTAAATTAATGCGAAAGAAATATATTTTGTGAAGTTTTTCGACGGAAAATGAATTCCGTCGAAAATGGGAGAATAAAATAAATGCAAAAGAAATTGATATTGTGAAATTTTTCGATGGAAAACGGATTCCGTCGAAAATGGATGAATAAAATAAATGCAAAAGAAATTGATTTTATGAATTTTTTCGACGAAAAATGGATTCCGTCGAAGATTTTTGACGGAAAATGAATTCCATTGAAAATGGATGAATAAAATAAATGCAAAAGAAATTAATTTTATTAATTTTTCGACGAAAAATGGATTCCGTGGAAGATTTTTAACGAAAAATGTATTCCGTCGAAAACGGATGAATAAAATAAATGCAAAAGAAATTGATTTCGTGAAGTTTTTCGACGGAAAATGGATTCCGTAGAAGATTTTTGCCGGAAAATGGATTCCGTCAAAGATTTTTGACGGAAAATGAATTCCATCGAAAACGGATGAATAAAATAAATGCAAAAGAAATTGATTTTGTGAAGTTTTTCGACAGAAAATGGATTCCGTCGAAGATTTTTGACGAAAAATGTATTCCGTCGAAATCGGATGAATAAAATAAATGCAAAAGAAATTGATTTGTGTAGTTTTTCGTCGGAAAATTTTCGATGAAAAATGGATTCCGTCGAAGATTTTTGACGAAAAATGTATTCCATCGAAAACGGATGACTAAAATAGATGCAAAAGAAATTGATTTTGTGAAGTTTTTCGACGGAAAAAGAATTTCGTCGAAAACGGATAAATAAAATAAACGCAAAGGAAATTGATTTTGCAAGTTTTTCGACGGAAAATGGATTCCGTCGAAGATTTTTGACGGAAAATGTATTCCGTCGAAAATGGATGAATAAAATAAATACAAAAGAAATTGATTTTATTAATTTTTTGACGAAAAATGTATTCCGTCGAAAATGGATGAATAAAATAAATGCAAAAGAAATTGATTTTGTGAAGTTTTTCGACGGAAAATAGATTCCGTCGAAGATTTTTGACGGAAAATGTATTCCGTCGAAAACGGATGAATAAAATAAATGCAAAAGAAATTGATTTTGTGAAGTTTTTCGACGGAAAATGGATTCCGTAGAAGATTTTTGACGGAAAATGGATTCCGTCTAAGTTTTTGGACGGAAAATGAATTCCGTCGAAAACGGATGAATAAAATAAATGCAAAAGAAATTGAATTTATTAATTTTTTGACGAAAAATGGATTCCGTTGAAGATTTTTGACGAAAAATGTATTCCGTCGAAAATGGATGAATAAAATAAATCAAAAGAAATTGATTTTGTGAAGTTTTTCGACGGAAAATAGATTCCGTCGAAGATTTTTGATGGAAAATGAATTCCGTCAAAACTGGATGAATAAAATAAATGCAAAAGAAATTGATTTTATGAAGTTTTTCGACGAAAAGTGGATTCCGTCGAAAATGGATGAATAAAATAAATGCAAAAGAAATTGAGTTTATGAAGTTTTTCGACGAAAAATGTATTCCGTCGAAATCGGATGAATAAAATAAATGCAAAAGAAAAAGATTTTGTGTAGTTTTTCGTCGGAAAATGGATTCCGTAGAAGATTTTTGACGAAAAATGGATTTCGTCGAAGATTTTCGACGAAAAATGTATTCCATCGAAAACGGATGACTAAAATAGATGCAAAAGAAATTGATTTTGTGAAGTTTTTCGACGGAAAATGGATTCCGTAGAAGATTTTTGCCGGAAAATGGATTCCGTCGAAGATTTTTGACGGAAAATGAATTCCATCGAAAACGGATGAATAAAATAAATGCAAAAGAAATTGATTTTGTGAAGTTTTTCGACAGAAAATGGATTCCGTCGAAGATTTTTGACGAAAAATGTATTCCGTCGAAATCGGATGAATAAAATAAATGCAAAAGAAATTGATTTTGTGTAGTTTTTCGTCGGAAAATGGATTCCGTAGAAGATTTTTGACGGAAAATGGATTCCGTCGAAGATTTTTGAGGAAAAATGTATTCCATCGAAAACGGATGACTAAAATAGATGCAAAAGAAATTGATTTTGTGAAGTTTTTCGACGGAAAAAGAATTTCGTCGAAAACGGATAAATAAAATAAACACAAAGGAAATTGATTTTGCAAGTTTTTCGACGGAAAATGGATTCCGTCGAAGATTTTTGACGGAAAATGTATTCCGTCGAAAATGGATGAATAAAATAAAAGCAAAAGAAATTGATTTTATTAATTTTTTGACGAAAAATGGATTCCGTTGAAGATTTTTGACGAAAAATGTATTCCGTCGAAAATGGATGAATAAAATAAATCAAAAGAAATTGATTTTGTGAAGTTTTTCGACGGAAAATAGATTCCGTCGAAGATTTTTGACGGAAAATGAATTCCGTCAAAACTGGATGAATAAAATAAATGCAAAAGAAATTGATTTTATGAAGTTTTTCGACGAAAAGTGGATTCCGTCGAAAATGGATGAATAAAATAAATGCAAAAGAAATTGAGTTTATGAAGTTTTTCGACGCAAAATGTATTCCGTCGAAATCGGATGAATAAAATAAATGCAAAAGAAAAAGATTTTGTGTAGTTTTTCGTCGGAAAATGGATTCCGTAGAAGATTTTTGACGAAAAATGGATTTCGTCGAAGATTTTTGACGAAAAATGTATTCCATCGAAAACGGATGACTAAAATAGATGCAAAAGAAATTGATTTTGTGAAGTTTTTCGACGGAAAAAGAATTTCGTCGAAAACGGATAAATAAAATAAATGCAAAGGAAATTGATTTTGCAAGTTTTTCGACAGAAAATGGATTCCGTCGAAAATGGATGAATAAAATAAATACAAAAGAAATTGATTTTATTAATTTTTTGACGAAAAATGTATTCCGTCGAAAATGGATGAATAAAATAAATGCAAAAGAAATTGATTTTGTGAAGTTTTTCGACGGAAAATAGATTCCGTCGAAGATTTTTGACGAAAAATGTATTCCGTCGAAAACGGATGAATAAAATAAATGCAAAAGAAATTGATTTTGTGAAGTTTTTCGACGGAAAATGGATTCCGTCTAAGTTTTTGGACGGAAAATGAATTCCGTCGAAAACGGATGAATAAAATAAATGCAAAAGAAATTGATTTTGTGAAGTTTTTCGACGAAAAATGGATTTCGTAGAAGATTTTTGACAGAAAATGGATTCCGTCGAAGATTTTTGACGAAAAATGTATTCTGTTGGAAACGGATGACTAAAATAGATGCAAAAGAAATTGATTTTGTGAAGTTTTTCGACGGAAAAAGAATTTCGTCGAAAACGGATTAATAAAATAAATGCAAAGGAAATTGATTTTGTAAGTTTTTCGACGGAAAATGGATTCCGTCGAAGATTTTTGACGGAAAATGTATTCCGTCGAAAATGGATGAATTAAATTAATGCAAAAGAAATATATTTTGTGAATTTTTTCGACGGAAAATGAATTCCGTCGAAAATGGAAGAATAAAATAAATGCAAAAGAAATTGATATTGTGAAATTTTTCGATGGAAAACGGATTCCGTCGAAAATGGATGAATAAAATAAATGCAAAAGAAATTGATTTTGTGAAGTTTTTCGACGGAAAATAGATTCCGTCGAAGATTTTTGACGGAAAATGAATTCCGTCAAAAATGGATGAATAAAATAAATGCAAAAGAAATTGATTTTATGAACTTTTTCGACGAAAAGTGGATTCCGTCGAAGATTTTTGACGAAAAATGTATTTCGTCGAAAACGGATGAATAAAATAAATGCAAAAGAAATTGATTTTGTGAAGATTTTTGACGGAAAATGAATTCCGTCGAAAATGGATGAATAAAATAAATGCAAAAGAAATTGATGTTGTGAAGTTTTTCGACGGAAAAAGAATTTCGTCGAAAATGGATTAATAAAATAAATGCAAAAGAAATTGATTTTGTGAAGTTTTTAGACGGAAAATGGGTTCCGTCGAAATTTTTGGATGGAAAATGAATTCCGTCGAAAATGGATGAATAAAAGAAATGCAAAAGAAATTGATTTTGTGAAGTTTTTCGACGGAAAATGGATTCCGTCGAAGATTTTTGACGGAAAATGAATTCCGTCGAAAATGGATGAATAAAATAAATGCAAAAGAAATTGATTTTGTGAATTTTTTCGACGGAAAATATATGCCGTCGAAGATTTTGGAAGGAAAATGAATTCCGTCGAAAATGGATGAATAAAATAAATGCAAAAGAAATTGATTTTACGAAGTTTATCGACGAAAAATGTATTCCATCGAAGATTTTTGATGGAAAATGAATTCCGTCGAAAACGGATGAATAAAATAATTGCAAAAGAAATTGATTTTGTGAAGTTTTTCGACGGAAAATGGATTCCGACGAAGATTTTTGACGGAAAATGAATTCCGTCGAAAATGGATGACTAAAATAAATACAAAAGAAATTGATTTTGTGAAGTTTTTCGACAGAAAAAGAATTTCGTCGAAAACAGATTAATAAAATAAATCCAAAGGAAATTGATTTTGTAAGTTTTTCGACGGAAAATGGTTTCCGTCGAAGATTTTTGACGGAAAATGGTTTCCGTCGAAGATTTTTGACGGAAAATGTATTCCGTCGAAAATGGATGAATTAAATTAATGCAAAAGAAATTTATTTTGTGAAGTTTTTCTACGGAAAATTAATTCCGTCGAAAATGGATGAATAAAATAAATGCAAAAGAAATTGATATTGTGAAATTTTTAGATGGAAAATGTAACACCTCAAATATTTAAATATGTATTCCAATGATATATTGAGAAATGAAAATTGATGGATTAGTGAAAATCCAAGGGTTATGGCCAAAAAGGGCAAAACGGTAAATTGCCAACCGTGTGTTAGGAGACTTAAATACTGAGTTAGGGATTTCAAATGACAAAAGTAATGCTGAAAATGGAATCAGGGCGAAAAAATTGAGTAAATAGGCAAGTTTGGGAAAAATCGATGAATAGTGATTTTTAAGTGTTAAAATACTGAGTTGTGAGTGTACCGATAGGTGTGAAATTTTTATCATTATTTTGGAGAAATAAAGATATGTCATGGACTGGAAAAATAATTAGATTAAGGAATTGTGATCGGAAATTTTATCGGAGAAAAAGTTAGATCGCGTGTGGGACCCGTGTGACCGAAGTCACTTGGCCCCACCCCTTTTTCTTCTTCTTTTCTTCCTTTCTTCCCTCCATTCCCGTGCGCACCCTCTGTGAGAAAAGAAAGGAACCAAGAGCCATTTCTCCATTTTCTTCCCATTTCTTCGTTTCTCCACCAAATCGCTTGATTTTGGTGTTGAAATCTATCGTAAACAACCTTCCAAAGCCATTGGTAGCACTTAGAAGCCTTGAATCCATCTCTTTGGCCGCGTTTTTGAGCAACTCAGATTCGACCCATTAGTGTTCTTGAAGATTTCTTGGAGTTTTGATCTTCTAATGGTTTAGTGGAGCCTTGGTGGTGATCATACAACCCATTGTAAGTATATTTGTGGTCTTTTGATAGTTGATTTCTTAGATCTATGAATATGTGTTCAAACCTTTGATTTTAGATGTGTGATGATAGAGAGCCCAAATGCAAAAATGCTATTAGATGAAAAGGCCTTAGAATCATGTTTGTAAGCTAGAAATGCTATGTTAAATTTTGGTGAAAAATATAGGTTTTTAACTTAGAGGAATTTGAGGAATTTTGATGAAAAATGAGTTTTGGTGTAATTTGGATTTAATGATTGTTGTAGGGTTCCTCACACGGTTGGAATTGTGAAAAGTTGATTGGGAGCATACGTTTGGAACGGTGTTGCTCGTGTTAAGGTAAACTCTTGGAACTTGGGTTTAATCCCTAGTGTGCTCCACCACACCTAGTGGAAGGTAGTGGTTGGATGATGTGGTTATGACATGTTGTGATTGTGTGCTTGTATGCATATTGCTTGTATTTTGTGAAAATTGTTTGGTCACTGGCCAGTTGACGTGTGTTGGGTTTGGACATCCGCTGGATCATTTCGTGACGGAGTGCCAGTTGGACTGCCATGGGGTCGACTCTGGGAGCGACTCCAGGATGAGCCAAACATGGGACATCCGCCGGATAGGTCTCTTGAGGAGTTCCGGTTGGGCTGCCATGGAGTTTTCTCAACCATGGGAGAAGCTCTAGGATTGTCTCGGGAGTTATATGATGGAGTCCTTGAACACGAATCCATGAGTGGATGTTCTTGGGTTGTCTCCAGTTGGATGGTGATATTGTTTTACTTGCATATTACATTATGTCATTTTGATACATTTTAGTGAGCCATGGAGTGGAGAGAGCCTCTAGCTCCATTGGTTTACTGAGATATATCCGTATATCTCACCCCGTGTTTGGGGGACCACATTTCAGGTCACTATGAGCCGGGAGGAGCTTCGGGCAAGAAGCCCGTATAGTGGACGTTGGATGGGCATGCGGTGCATTGGATTGCATGGCTTTTTGGAGGAGTTTATGGAGTGCACATAGCATACCATTAGTATTTTGAGACTTAGGTCATGAACATATTGCATGATGTCATCTTCCATGCTTTTGTTAGTGTTCATGGTCATATGCTAAGTCTTGTTATGTTTTATTATTCATGGCTTGGATAACTGTATATTTTGAGTGAGCATGAGACTTGTCCATTGCCACATTCATAGCCTTGAAGTCTTGATGTGTAATGTTGTAAAAATGGTCCATATATGCATGTAAATGGCCATTATTTTGGGAATGTTGTAAATGATGTTTAACTTAAGGAAATTGAATGATGGAAGGGCCTAGAGCCAACATTAGGACATGATTATGTGTTATGTGGAGTACCAAGGGGTTAGGGATGGATTACACACCCTTTTTGGGGCTCAAAACTGCTGTAATCTGTCATTTTGCTGCATAGTAATCGATTACCCAAGCATGGTAATCGATTACCATGCAACAGGGGACGAAAAATTAGCTACTGTCTGCACTGGTAATCGATTACTGGCCTTTGGTAATCGATTACCATGTGAGGTAATCGATTACCCAAAGCTGGTAATCGATTACCAGAACAGAGGAATTGAAAAATTGGCTACTGCCTCATTTTTGACAGGTGGTAATCGATTACCACCCACTGGTAATCGATTACCACAGTGTAATTTTCGAAAATTCAGGTTTTTCTAGACTAAAAGAAAGGGGTATAACTTGATGGGTAGAACTCCAAATGATACGTGGTTTGAAACCACGCGTAGACAACGTAAAGGACTACAACTTGGTAAAAGATAAGAGTTGGATGGTGAGTTTAAATGAATTGAATAAAAAGAATGATCTATGATGTTAGCAAAATGTATGATTCCGCAAATGGCATTTACAATTATAGTGTGGTTTCAATTGATTACGGAAAAAGTGTTTATGCAAGAAAAGGAATATGTTAAAAGAAAAATTTGCCCGTAATTTAATTAATCTAATCACTGTGATTGTAACTGCGCTTAATATCATAATCAATGTTAACAATACCGGTGTACAACGGGCTGTTACATTTTATGGTATCAGAGCAGTTTTGTTTAGGGAACTCTGATTGTTGTGTATGTTGTATCTTGTGTGTCATAGCTATCTGTGAACTATTTATGATTAATGTATATGTGATTCCTCAGTGTGGGTCTGATCAACTCATTCCTTTGTGTTACATGTACAGATATCATGAGTAGGGCACGAGGTCGCCGTGGGGCACGTGGTGCAGGTCCTTTGCCACCGGATCCGGTCACTGCAGCACTGAATGCTCTGCAGGCGGAAACGGCTGCAAATAGAAATATGACTGAGAACCTGATGAAAGCTAATCAGGATATGATGCAGGCCTTTATGGCTGAGATGAGGGCGGATAGAGGTCGTCCTAGGAGGGATAATACACCTCCACATACGGCTACGGTGACTCCTACACCGACGCCATCTGTTACTCCTCAACAGGGGGAGAGTGGGGCTAGTCACCACACTGGTGAGGCTAGTCATCATACTACTACGGATCCGAGCTATATTCCTGATCCGTCATCTGTTGCCCAATCTACTGGGGCTGCTGGGCAGGTGCTCGATAATGCTGACGATGAGCGTAGGCTCATATCTTTTAGGAAACATAAGCCACCCGCATTTATGGGGTCGAGGGACCCAAAGGAGGTCACTGCTTGGTTGAGGGGCATGGACAAGATTTTTCAAGTTATGAGATGCCAAGATCCGCAGAAGTTATTGTATTCTGTTTATATGCTGGAGGGTGATGCCCAAGAGTGGTGGGACAATGTGTCTCGCCCATTTGTTATTCAGGGTGAGGTTCTTACATGGACCTTGTTTGAAGGATTATTTCATGAAGAATATTTTCCCCGCGATGTTCGGGAGGCAAAGCAAGGTGAATTTGATAAGTTGGTACAGGGAGTTATGACTGTGGATGCCTATGTGGCGAAATTTAATGAACTTGTGAAGTTTGCAAATTATGGAGGTACTCTACCTACTCCAGAATTCTTGTCAGCCAAATTTCAAAGAGGGCTGAGTGAGAAGATTGCTAAGAGGATGTCAAATACCGCAGTGAGAAACTTTGCTGATTTGGTGACCCAGTGCAAAAGGGTCGAGACTGTCTATGGGAGGTATCCAAAATCGGATAAGGTAAAAGAGCAAGAAGTTAAGAGGACACCTGGTCCTTCTGGAAACGTTAATAGAGGAGGCTTCAACAATAACAACAGGGGTAGGGGGTTGCATGTGAGGCAGCCTCCTGGTCAGTTCAAGAGGGGTGGAAACACTGGTGGTGGTGCTGCGGACAGATTTTATATCCCAAAATGTGGGATGTGTGGGAAATACCACAAGGGTGTATGTGGTGCTGGTCCGTTGACATGTTTTAAGTGTGGTCGGAGTGGCCACTTTGCTAGAGATTGTCCATCTTCTTCGGGGCAGGCTGCGAATCTGCAGGCCTTGCCGGCAGCTACTACTACTGCTACTCCCATTACTGCTGTTCCTACTGTGGGACGAGTTTATACTACAAATGCGCAACATACTCAAAAGGCTCCGAATTTGGTTAAAGGTATAATTTTTCTCTCTAATGTTGATTTATTTGTGTTGTTTGATTCGGGAGCAACACATTCATTTGTGGCGGACTATGTGGCTAAGGCGCTGGACTTAAAGGTAACACGGATGGTTCCTCCGATGCGTATTACTACTGCTACAGGCGAGGTTAGTGAGTCGTCTTGGATTTGTGAAGATGTAAAGTTCACTTATTTAGGCAGAGGTTACACCATTGATTTAATTATCTTACCCCTGGCCTCTGTCAATTTGATTTTGGGGATGGATTGGTTGTCTCGGAACTGCGCAATGATTGATTGTTGCGGAAAGAGGTTGTTGCTATCTCACGAGAGGCCGTCTGTTTGTCCGTCTCTGTATTTGTCTGTAAGTCAAACTGTGAAAGCCTTGAAGGCTGGAGATTTGGGTTATGTTTTGTTGGGCGGATTGGTAGGCGACAAAAAGGAGGAGATTTCTGCTATTCCAGTCGTTAATGAGTTTGAAGATGTATTTCCGGATGAGATACCGGAATTTCCACCTGAGAGAGAGATTGAATTCTCGATTGATTTATTGCCTGGTGTGGGGCCGATCTCCTTGGCTCCATACCGGATGTCGCCACTTGAGTTGGCTGAATTGAAGAAACATATTGAAGAACTGTCTGCGAAGAATTTTATTAGGCCGAGTGTGTCTCCGTGGGGAGCACCGGTGATATTTGTAAAGAAAAAGGATGGTAGCATGAGATTGTGCACTGACTACCGACAGCTGAATAAAGTGACTATTAAGAACCGGTACCCATTGCCGCGTATTGATGATTTATTAGACCAGTTGAGGGGTGCCTGTGTATTTTCAAAGATTGATCTCCGGTCCGGATATCACCAGATTCGGATTAAACCGGAGGATGTACCTAAAACAGCTTTCCGATCCAGATATGGACATTTTGAGTATCAAGTGATTCCTTTCGGGCTTACTAATGCCCCTGCGGTGTTCATGGATTATATGAACCGCATTTTTAAACCGTATTTGGACCAGTTTGTAATTGTGTTCATTGATGACATTTTGATCTATTCTAAGAGTAAAGAGGAGCACATGGACCATTTGAGGACTGTGTTGCAGGTGTTGAAAGATAAGAAGCTATATGCTAAACCGTCTAAGTGTGAATTCTGGTTGTCCGAGGTGCAATTTTTGGGTCATGTTATTTCTGCAAGTGGTGTTGCAGTGGATCCAAGCAAGATTGAAGCGGTGAGTGACTGGGAAAGACCTAAGACTGTGACTGAGATTAGAAGTTTTCTGGGGCTTGCTGGCTATTATCGCCGGTTTATACAAGGGTTTTCTGCAATGGTTCTACCGTTGACCCGATTGACACGAAAGGATACTCCTTTTGTGTGGACCCAGGAATGTGAGGACTGTTTTCTGCTACTTAAAGAGAAATTGACTACTGCTCCGGTGTTGACTCTACCTGATCCGGAGGGTGAGTTTGTGTTATACTGTGACGCTTCTAAGAAAGGTTTAGGGAGCGTATTGATGCAGGAAGGAAAAGTTATTGCATATGCGTCTAGGCAGTTGAGGCCGCATGAAGAAAATTATCCGACGCATGACTTAGAGTTGGCTGCTATTGTGTTTGCCTTGAAAATTTGGAGGCATTTTCTGTATGGGATGAAGTTTGCTGTGTTCAGCGACCATAAAAGCTTGAAATATTTATTTGATCAGAAGGAGCTGAATATGAGGCAGCGTAGATGGGTTGAATTTTTGAAAGACTATGACTTTGAGCTGAAATACCACCCGGGAAAGGCCAATGTTGTGGCAGATGCATTGAGTAGGAAGTCTGTTAATTTATCTCATATGATGATGTGGGACAATGAAGTGATTGAGCAATTCCGTGACATGAAAATAACGGATTTCTTTGCAGGAAGAATGTGTGATATGGAGTTGACTCGGATTGAGAACGAGCTGCACGAGAAGATTAAAGAGACTCAAATCAGCAATGAAAGTATAAAGTATTTGAAAGGCCAGAGTGGCATATCTGTTAATGAACAGGGACTATTATTATATCAGGGCAGGATTGTTGTGCCCAAGGAACTTGCTGAGGAAGTTATGACTGAGGCCCATAAGGGTCAATATTCTATCCACCCAGGTGCCACAAAGATGTACCAAGATTTGAAAGTGAAGTTCTGGTGGCCTGGGATGAAGAGGGATGTTGCCGAGTACGTATCTAAGTGCCTGGTGTGCCAGAAAGTGAAAATAGAGCATCAGAAACCTGCTGGATTACTTCAGCCGCTGGATATACCTGAATGGAAATGGGAAAGTATTTCTATGGATTTTGTTGTGGGATTGCCGCGAACTCAAGCTGGTTATGATTCAATTTGGGTTATTGTGGACCGACTTACGAAGTCTGCACATTTTCTACCAGTACGAGTGGATTACACCACAGAGAAGTTGGCTACATTGTATGTGAAGGAGATCGTTAGACTCCATGGGATACCGATTAGCATTGTTAGCGATCGGGACCCAAAGTTTACTTCACGATTTTGGGGAGCTTTGCAGCAGGCTTTTGGCACTCAGCTCCGGCTGAGCACTGCTTATCACCCGCAGACTGATGGTCAGTCTGAGAGGACCATACAGACACTTGAGGATATGCTGAGAGCTTGCACACTGGAACAGGGTAATGCCTGGGATAGGTACTTGCCACTGGTGGAGTTTTCTTATAATAACAGTTTTCATTCCAGTCTGGGTATGGCACCATATGAGGTTTTGTATGGCAGGAGGTGTCGTACGCCCACTTGTTGGACTGAGGTAGGCGATAAAGAAAGATTTGGTCCGGATTTTGTGCAGGAAACAACAGGGCAAATTGAAATGATCAGAGAAAAATTGAAACAGGCACAGAATCGGCAGAAAAGCTATTATGACAATAAGCATAGACCGCTGGAATTTGAGGAAGGTGACCATGTATTTGTACGTTTGTCGCCGGTCACAGGTGTTGGCCGTGCGTTGGGTGTGAGGAAGCTGAGTCCACGGTTCATTGGGCCATATCAGATTATGAAAAGAGTAGGATTGGTGGCCTATCAGCTTGCCTTACCCCCGCAGTTATCTAATTTACATGATGTTTTTCATGTGTCGCAGTTGCGACGTTATGTTCCGGATGAATCACATGTGGTGATGCCGGATGATATTGAAATCAGGGAGAACTTGAAGACTCCCGTTGGTCCTATTGCAGTGTTGGATCGCAGTGAAAAGCGATTGAGAAGTAAAGTGATTCCCATGCTGAAGATTCAGTGGGAAGGCCGCACACCTGAGGAGGCTACTTGGGAGCGAGAGGACGAGATTCTCCGGCTGTATCCTGAGTTAGTGAGCAGGTATGATTTAATTTTGCAGACAAAATTTCAAAAAGGTGGGGTGAATATAACACCTCAAATATTTAAATGTGTATTCTAATGATATATTGAGAAATGAAAATTGATGGATTAGTGAAAATCCAAGGATTATGGCCAAAAGGGGCAAAAAGGGCAAAACGGTAAATTGCCAACCGTGTGTTAGGAGACTTAAATACTGAGTTAGGGATTTCAAATGACAAAAGTAATGCTGAAAATGGAATCAGGGCGAAAAAATTGAGTAAATAGGCAAATTTGGGAAAAATCGATGAATAGTGATTTTTAAGTGTTAAAATACTGAGTTGTGAGTGTACCGATAGGTGTGAAATTTTTATCATTATTTTGGAGAAATAAAGATATGTCATGGACTGGAAAAATAATTAGATTAAGGAATTGTGATCGGAAATTTTATCGGAGAAAAAGTTAGATCGCGTGTGGGACCCGTGTGACCGAAGTCACTTGGCCCCACCCCTTTTTCTTCTTCTTTTCTTCCTTTCTTCCCTCCATTCCCGTGCGCACCCTCTGTGAGAAAAGAAAGGAACCAAGAGCCATTTCTCCATTTTCTTCCCATTTCTTCGTTTCTCCACCGAATCGCTTGATTTTGGTGTTGAAATCTATCGTAAACAACCTTCCAAAGCCATTGGTAGCACTTAGAAGCCTTGAATCCATCTCTTTGGCCGCGTTTTTGAGCAACTCAGATTCGACCCATTAGTGTTCTTGAAGATTTCTTGGAGTTTTGATCTTCTAATGGTTTAGTGGAGCCTTGGTGGTGATCATACAACCCATTGTAAGTATATTTGTGGTCTTTTGATAGTTGATTTTTTAGATCTATGAATATGTGTTCAAACCTTTGATTTTAGATGTGTGATGATAGAGAGCCCAAATGCAAAAATGCTATTAGATGAAAAGGCCTTAGAATCATGTTTGTAAGCTAGAAATGCTATGTTAAATTTTGGTGAAAAATATAGGTTTTTAACTTAGAGGAATTTGAGGAATTTTGATGAAAAATGAGTTTTGGTGTAATTTGGATTTAATGATTGTTGTAGGGTTCCTCACACGGTTGGAATTGTGAAAAGTTGATTGGGAGCATACGTTTGGAACGGTGTTGCTCGTGTTAAGGTAAACTCTTGGAACTTGGGTTTAATCCCTAGTGTGCTCCACCACACCTAGTGGAAGGTAGTGGTTGGATGATGTGGTTATGACATGTTGTGATTGTGTGCTTGTATGCATATTGCTTGTATTTTGTGAAAATTGTTTGTCACTGGCCAGTTGACGTGTGTTGGGTTTGGACATCCGCTGGATCATTTCGTGACGGAGTGCCAGTTGGACTGCCATGGGGTCGACTCTGGGAGCGACTCCAGGATGAGCCAAACATGGGACATCCGCCGGATAGGTCTCTTGAGGAGTTCCGGTTGGGCTGCCATGGAGTTTTCTCAACCATGGGAGAAGCTCTAGGATTGTCTCGGGAGTTATATGATGGAGTCCTTGAACACGAATCCATGAGTGGATGTTCTTGGGTTGTCTCCAGTTGGATGGTGATATTGTTTTACTTGCATATTACATTATGTCATTTTGATACATTTTAGTGAGCCATGGAGTGGAGAGAGCCTCTAGCTCCATTGGTTTACTGAGATATATCCGTATATCTCGCCCCGTGTTTGGGGGACCACATTTCAGGTCACTATGAGCCGGGAGGAGCTTCGGGCAAGAAGCCCGTATAGTGGACGTTGGATGGGCATGCGGTGCATTGGATTGCATGGCTTTTTGGAGGAGTTTATGGAGTGCACATAGCATACCATTAGTATTTTGAGACTTAGGTCATGAACATATTGCATGATGTCATCTTCCATGCTTTTGTTAGTGTTCATGGTCATATGCTAAGTCTTGTTATGTTTTATTATTCATGGCTTGGATAACTGTATATTTTGAGTGAGCATGGGACTTGTCCATTGCCACATTCATAGCCTTGAAGTCTTGATGTGTAATGTTGTAAAAATGGTCCATATATGCATGTAAATGGCCATTATTTTGGGAATGTTGTAAATGATGTTTAACTTAAGGAAATTGAATGATGGAAGGGCCTAGAGCCAACATTAGGACATGATTATGTGTTATGTGGAGTACCAAGGGGTTAGGGATGGATTACACACCCTTTTTGGGGCTCAAAACTGCTGTAATCTGTCATTTTGCTGCATAGTAATCGATTACCCAAGCATGGTAATCGATTACCATGCAACAGGGGACGAAAAATTAGCTACTGTCTGCACTGGTAATCGATTACTGGCCTTTGGTAATCGATTACCATGTGAGGTAATCGATTACCCAAAGCTGGTAATCGATTACCAGAACAGAGGAATTGAAAAATTGGCTACTGCCTAATTTTTGACAGGTGGTAATCGATTACCACAGTGTAATTTTCGAAAATTCAGGTTTTTCTAGACTAAAAGAAAGGGGTATAACTTGATGGGTAGAACTCCAAATGATACGTGGTTTGAAACCACGCGTAGACAACGTAAAGGACTACAACTTGGTAAAAGATAAGAGTTGGATGGTGAGTTTAAATGAATTGAATAAAAAGAATGATCTATGATGTTAGCAAAATGTATGATTCCGCAAATGGCATTTACAATTATAGTGTGGTTTCAATTGATTACGGAAAAAGTGTTTATGCAAGAAAAGGAATATGTTAAAAGAAAAATTTGCCCGTAATTTAATTAATCTAATCACTGTGATTGTAACTGCGCTTAATATCATAATCAATGTTAACAATACCGGTGTACAACGGGCTGTTACAGAAAACGGATTCCGTCGAAAATGGATGAAGAAAATAAATGCAAAAGAAATTGATTTTATGAAGTTTTTCGACGAATTCCGTCGAAGATTTTTGAAAAATGCATTCCGTCGAAAACGGATGAATAAAATAAATGCAAAAGAAATTGATTTTGTGTAGTTTTTCGTCGGAAAATGGATTCCGTAGAAGATTTTTGACGGAAAATGGATTCCGTCGAAGATTTTTGACGAAAATGTATTCCGTCGAAAACGGATGAATAAAATAGATGCAAAAGAAATTGATTTTGTGAAGTTTTTCGACGGAAAAAGAATTTCGTCGAAAACGGATAAATAAAATAAATGCAAAGGAAATTGATTTTGCAAGTTTTTCGACGGAAAATGGATTCCGTCGAAGATTTTTGACGGAAAATGTATTCCGTCGAAAATGGATGAATTAAATTAATGCAAAAGAAAATTATTTTGTGAAGTTTTTCGACGAAAAATGGATACCGTCGAAGATTTTTGACGGAAAATGAATTCCGTTGAAAATGGATAAATAAAATAAATGCAAAAGAAATTGATTTTATTAATTTTTTGACGAAAAATGGATTCCGTTGAAGATTTTTGACGAAAAATGTATTCCGTCAAAAACGGATGAATAAAATAAATGCAAAAGAAATTGATTTTGTGAAGTTTTTCGACGGAAAATGGATTCCGTAGAAGATTTTTGACGGAAAAGGGATTCCGTCGAAGATTTTTGACGGAAAATGAATTCCGTCGAAAACGGATGAATAAAATAAATGCAAAAGAAATTGATTTTGTGAAGTTTTTCGACGGAAAATGGATTCCGTAGAAGATTTTTGACGGAAAATGGATTCCGTCGAAGATTTTGGACGGAAAATGAATTCCGTCGAAAACGGATGACTAAAATAGATGCAAAAGAAATTGATTTTGTGAAGTTTTTCGACGGAAAATGAATTCCGTCGAAAATGGATGAATAAAATAAATGCAAAATAAATTGATAATGTGAAATTTTTCGATGGAAAACGGATTCCGTCGAAAATGGATGAATAAAATAAATGCAAAAGAAATTGATTTTATTAATTTTTCGACGAAAAATGGATTCCGTTGAAGATTTTTGACGAAAAATGTATTCCGTCGAAAACGGATGAATAAAATAAATGCAAAAGAAATTGATTTTGTGAAGTTTTTCGACGGAAAATGGATTCCGTAGAAGATTTTTGACGGAAAATGGATTCCGTCGAAGTTTTTTGACGGAAAATGAATTCCGTCGAAAACGGATGAATAAAATAAATGCAAAAGAAATTGATTTTGTGAAGTTTTTCGACGAAAAATGGATTCCGTAGAAGATTTTTGACAGAAAATGGATTCCGTCGAAGATTTTTGACCAAAAATGTATTCTGTCGAAAACGGATGACTAAAATAGATGCAAAAGAAATTGATTTTGTGAAGTTTTTCGACGGAAAATGAATTCCGTCGAAAATGGATGAATAAAAAAAATGCAAAAGAAATTGATATTGTGAAATTTTTCGATGGAAAACGGATTCCGTCGAAATTGGATGAATAAAATAAATGCAAAAGAAATTGATTTTATGAATTTTTTCGACGAAAAATGGATTCCGTCGAAGATTTTTGATGGAAAATGAATTCCGTTGAAAATGGATGAATAAAATAAATGCAAAAGAAATTGATTTTATTAATTTCTCGACGAAAAATGGATTCCGTTGAAGATTTTTGACGAAAAATGTATTCCGTCGAAAACGGATGAATAAAATAAATGTAAAAGAAATTGATTTTGTGAAGTTTTTCGACGGAAAATGGATTCCGTAGAAGATTTTTGACGGAAAATGGATTCCGTCGAAGATTTTTGACGGAAAATGAATTCCGTCGAAAATAGATGAATAAAATATATGCAAAAGAAATTGATTTTGTGAAGTTTTTCGACGAAAAATGGATTCCGTAGAAGATTTTTGACAGAAAATGGATTCCGTCGAAGACTTTTGACCAAAAATGTATTTTGTCGAAAACGGATGAATAAAATAAATGCAAAAGAAATTGATTTTTTGTAGTTTTTCGTCGGAAAATGGATTCCGTAGATGATTTTTGACGGAAAATGGATTCCGTCGAAGATTTTTGACGAAAAATGTATTCTGTCGAAAATGGATGACTAAAATAGATGCAAAAGAAATTGATTTTGTGAAGTTTTTCAACGGAAAAAGAATTTCGTCGAAAACGGATAAATAAAATAAATGCAAAGAAAATTGATTTTGAAAGTTTTTCGACGGAAAATGTATTCCGTCGAAGATTTTTGACGGAAAATGTATTCCGTCGAAAATGGATGAATTAAATTAATGCAAAAGAAATTTATTTTGTGAAGTTTTTCGACGGAAAATGAATTCCGTCGAAAATGGAAGAATAAAATAAATGCAAAAGAAATTGATATTGTGAAATTTTTCGATGGAAAACGGATTCCGTCGAAAATGGATGAATAAAATAAACGCAAAAGAAATTGATTTTGTGAAGTTTTTCGACGGAAAATAGATTCCGTCGAAGATTTTTGACGGAAAATGAATTCCGTCAAAAATGGATGAATAAAATAAATGCAAAAGAAATTGATTTTATGAACTTTTTCGACGAAAAGTGGATTCCGTCGAAGATTTTTGACGAAAAATGTATTTTGTCGAAAACGGATGAATAAAATAAATGCAAAAGAAATTGATTTTGTGAAGATTTTTGACGGAAAATGAATTCCGTCGAAAATGGATGAATAAAATAAATGCAAAAGAAATTGATGTGGTGAAGTTTTTCGACGGAAAAAGAATTTCGTCGAAAATGGATTAATAAAATAAATGCAAAAGAAATTGATTTTGTGAAGTTTTTAGACGGAAAATGGGTTCCGTCGAAATTTTTGGATGGAAAATGAATTCCGTCGAAAATGGATGAATAAAAGAAATGCAAAAGAAATTGATTTTGTGAAGTTTTTCGACGGAAAATGGATTCCGTCGAAGATTTTTGACGGAAAATGAATTCCGTCGAAAATGGATGAATAAAATAAATGCAAAAGAAATTGATTTTGTGAATTTTTTCGACGGAAAATATATGCCGTCGAAGATTTTGGAAGGAAAATGAATTCCGTCGAAAACAGATTAATAAAATAAATCCAAAGGAAATTGATTTTGTAAGTTTTTCGACGGAAAATGGATTCCGTCGAAGATTTTTGACGGAAAATGGATTCCGTCGAAGATTTTTGACGGAAAATGTATTCCGTCGAAAATGGATGAATTAAATTAAATGCAAAAGAAATTTATTTTGTGAAGTTTTTCTACGGAAAAT
>JAVKPL010010063.1:0-42675 GCA_032173675.1 Gastrolobium villosum | reverse complement strand
CCAAGACATGACAAGTATTCACCTTAAGCCATCCTTATCCTTCTCTTGTGCGCATGGTCTTAGGGGAAACATAGTCCAAGCTTGCTGCCACTTTGACTAAGATCATTATATCACCCTTTTTCCCTGCACATGCGTTGTGATCATTGAATCACCATGCAATACTTATTATTTCCATTTATTGATCAAACTCAGCCCCTATTTATACCCCCCTCAGGTCTTGAAATCTCGCAAGCAATAACTAGAATAGTTGCATGTCCCTTCTCCTCCCAAAGCCCTCAAACCGTGACTTACCTTGCAAGTGTACAACCATTCAAGTTTTCATCCCTTTCCCTGCATGGTGCGTTGTGTGACAGCAGCCCAGGGGAAACTACATGAGTCCATCCTTCATCCTTTCCTTGTGTAGCCTTGTACCATCCACCAACCTTACATCATTTAGAGTAGGAACCCAAGGTTGGAAGTTCTTTCTTCCACTCCCTCTTCACTCATTCGCTAGGCTGAACCCTGCAGCAATGGTTGCAAGTCCCTCTCCTTACTTTTCTGCCCAAGTCGCGGAGCTGCAGTGAGGAGTCATAGCAACGTTTTCCATCTTCTTCCATTTTCTCTTTCCTCTAAGCCCTTCGGTGTTGAGAGCCTCTTATCTCCTGCACACAGATTGTGACCTTTGCTCAACGTTTCAGCTCCCACTTTCTTATACTTCCAGCCACCGTCTAGTAGGAGAAGGTGAGTTATTTCGCTGCTGCCCTCTTGCTCCTTCCCTCCCTAGACTTGTTATAATTAAGTTCTCTTCACTACATGTTTGTGATCCAGTTTTCATTGGGACAATTCCTCATGGAATGCGGCTGAACCTGACCTTGTGGACAAATGAAGGAGGTGAGGTGTTGTTCTTCTTTTCCATGTCGCTGCATAATAAGTCAGTTTTGATCTTAACTCCTCTTCTTTTGCACGTCCTTGATTCTGTCTCATTGGAGATCTACCCCCTTTGCTAGTAACCATTCGGTCCTGTGTGGTGCGGTCATCACAGCTTGAGCACAAGCTGACCCTTGTTCCTCTCCACCTCTGCTTTAGCCGATGGCACATCTAGGAGCCTTGAATCTGAGTTCTTGTATATTGTAGTAGGAGGTGGCAGTGGTATTTGAGCTGCCAGCTGCATGATTCAGTCTTGGAGGTGAGTAAGTGTTAGTTTCTCTTTTTCTTCCATTTGGTTCGGTCACTTCTTGCATCTAAAAAAGAGATTTATGCAGATTCATATAGTTGTCCCTTCTTGTCCTTGTTGTTGGACGCTGCCTAGAAACTTTTATTGTATGTTCTTTTCCCTCTCTGAGTCGGTCACCACTCATATGCTAGGATGATGCATGTTTGATTATTCAAGCTTTCCTTGCCTCTGCACCATCTTGAAATCTTGCCTTATTCACACAAACACAGCAGTGAAATCAATTGTAGGAGATTGGAACATAGCCTTCCTTAGCAATGTTGGACTGCCTTGTAAGTCAGAGACATTTCTAGACTGCTAACCATATTGAGATGTGTGTACAAAACTAATTGAAGCATACCTTAGTAACTTAGGCTCTGTGTTGTTAAGAGAAATAAAATGAAATATAATGATGTGGAACTTTTAGGTACTGTATGCGCATATGGCAGTGGGAATGAGTCACATGATATGTGTTGTGGAATAAAATATAAGGAAGAAAACTTTTGATATTAAAGTATAATAAATCAGTTAGAAGTGTAGGATGAGAATAAATTTGGAAGTACAAACCCCTTTGCTTACCTGTGTTCGGCCTCTTTATGCAATTGAATGAAGATTGTATTTTGTCCTCATTTTTCGGTTCTGTATGCAGCTTTGGTCACACCTTGTGCAGATTTATAACTTATGTGAATAGCATGTCTTATGTCTTTAGCATGCAACCGTGACCTTGTAAATAACAACATGAAAAATAATAGAGGAATGGCACCTAATTATTGGATAAGAAACCGATTATAAGTCAAGAATCTAGGAAGAGGGAAAAGCATAGTAAGGCA
Organism: Gastrolobium villosum; assembly: GCA_032173675.1. NCBI lineage: Eukaryota > Viridiplantae > Streptophyta > Magnoliopsida > Fabales > Fabaceae > Gastrolobium > Gastrolobium villosum. Next base: position 40,656 of record JAVKPL010010063.1, on the reverse strand, counting down.
TAGGAAATATATGTAATAAAATCTGATTTGGTGCATATGTTTGTTTAGGTGCCCAAGGTCCTTTAAAATCGGACTGTTTGATGATATTTGGAATGCTTGGTTGAAAAGAATGTTAAAGACTTGAGGTAAGTGTCAGGCGATATTACCTAATGTGACTATTGACTACTGGTATAAAATTGTGGCATGATGCTCCATATTCCGTAAAAATATTATGTTCCATTATGATGAAAGGAAACTGCCAAAAATGTGCCGTGATGGCTTTATGATTATGAGGTAAAGACGTTGTGTGGCAGCATAACGCATATGAAAAGTATATGTGCCGTGATGGCTATATGAAAGGTATATAAGCATGCACCTTACATCATACCGCATTTTTACGCTTTGTGTGTGAAAGCATAGCATGACATGCATATATCATGATCATATAGGCCTTGTTTTAGAATAGTTATGTACAGGACCATGTGTTTGAGCAAGCATCATATAGGCATCCCCAAGGTACCGGGGTATGGGACACTTGGCATCAGTCCACATAGGCCCACAGTTGGAATCCACATGGAGCTCAGGTGCCAAGGGTATATTTGATTCCACTGTGAAGTGCGTGCACGACGGTGCTAAAAGCGCAAAGGAAAGGGCGTTATATACGCAGTATATGAATATGATGAAAAGGAAAGGCGTTATATGCGCTATATATATATATATATGAATATGATGAAAAGGAAAAAGGAAAAAGAACAAGGATATGTTGAAGTGACTGTTTATGATTTTGTGCCTAGTTAATACTGTTATATTATTGGTTTTGTTGCCACACTACTGGGATTATTCTCACCCCCTTCGGGGCTGCTATTTTTCCAAAATGGCAGGAGGACGTAAAAGCAATTGATGGAGTGATGTTTTGCTGTTGCTTGCCGATACATGGACTTTCACTGATACTGTTTAATTGATTGGATGACTGTAATGCTTAATATTTTGGTAATACTGGATGACTGTAGACTTTATCATCTTCTATCTTGTTTGATTCTTTTTATGAGCAGTGACTGTTTTGGAAATGTTTTGTGAAAAGGGTTTTTGAACGTTTCTTTAAGTATCGAATTTTAACAGTTTTACCGGTACTTTACGGGGCATGTTTCAAAGGGCAAACGAACTCCGATTTTCTATTATTTTATATGCACGCGAAGCCCCGAGAATTTACTTTCAAACTGTGCAGGTTTTATTTTTATCCGAAACCTGTGCGAATTTTAATAAGCTTTGCTTTACAACTGGTTTTCCTGAAAACGGACAGAATGCGCAAGCATCTTGAGCGTTCTGTTCCGTGGGGCTATTCACCTCCGAATCGCGTATAATTTATATGTATGCGACGCCCCGGATGTCTAGTTTTTCAGAAGCTTGGAATATTTTTTATCGCATCTGTATTCGATTTTATACGGATTTTATAAGGCAGCAAGGTTTTTCTGAAAAGTATAGAAAATTCGGCAAAGTGTTTTATAACTAAAATTCCTATGAACGTTAATGATTTCATTTTCTTAATGGGTTTTATAAGCATCAATTCTGGAACTTCAGTGTTTCAAATTAAATAATATACAGTTTTAATAAAGAGCGGGTTCCATACCGCTGTAACTCTAATACGATTTTAGCAAACAACCCTCTTGGATGCATACAAGAGTGGGTGTTACACTATGTGTTGTAGTTCCGTGACTTAGATACTCACTTAATTATATATGAGGTTATTCAGTGTAGATAGTTGTCTTTTGCAATTTACATACACGAAATGTTTTCAAAAAGGATTAAATAATCAACTTGGTTAATGATAATGACTTCATAATTGAAAGTAAAAAGTTATTCCGCAATTTTAATTAAGCGTGACTTAATATGATGAAATGTTAACAAATTGGGGTATACACGGGGTGTTACAGAAGTCAGTTAATGATGGTAATATTTGCTCTTTTGACAGAGTAGTAATAGAAATGGCAGGCCAACATTCCGCTCTTGTTTAAAACAGGCAATCTACAATCCAACTTATGTTTTGCTGCATGCAAAATTCTAGTGAAACAGAGACTCTGTTAATTGTCAGCAGAACTAGATTAAATAAATCATCCAAACCTTTTTGGTTCAATAAATTATGATGTCATTCTGACCATAAAATATATTATTGTTCCTTCTCTGCGTCTTCCATAATTTCCATATTAACTATAGTCTCATTTGATTAGAATATAAATAAATAAAAAACTTATTATTCCACATGTTTCAAAACAGTAGTCGCTTTATAAAAATTAATATTTATCAAATGTTTTTTGCTAAATTAATTTTTATTTATTGATGTTTTTTATTTTACTTAGTAAAAATATCAAATATAAAAAATATATATATAAATAATAATCAAACTGTTTTTTTAATTAATGTTTAATTTAATATATCAATTTCAAGTGTATAAAAACTGTTTCCATGTTTTGTTAGGAGTGTTTCCATGATAAGGATTATTTGAATTATAGATACCATGCCAAGAGGTGCCTTTATCTCTGCTTGATGAAAAAGTACTCGGAGTCCTCTCCATCTGTTGGCAGAGTTGAATGGTCTACTCTACAGGATGATGCCCGAAAGCCCTTACTGATTGTGTATCCAGGTTTGTACTCAGTGTTAGCTTAGCACTTAAATTTTAATGCATTTTACTTCATAAAAATATTGGCGTGACTAACAGAGAAAGTAATTGCAGCTGCAAAGCTTGTTAAAGTTCCCCCGGTGTTTTTGTAAGAATTATTCCTTAAGCTATGTCTCTATTTAGCATATCAAATTTGAGCCTAAAGCGTAACAACGTTCATAATTTGAATCATGGTTTGTGCCTTCAACACTTATATTATGTTTCTTTGAGAAAGTTGCTTCTACTTTTGATAAAATATATTGATGACTGATTGTTAATATTGTGAAGGGACGACTACTTTGCTGGCTATGCCAAAGTACAATTCTAGTATTCTGGAAGACATGTTTATAGAGGATACAGAATTCATCAACAAATTTTTTCTGGGTTGGAAGGAACTAAGAGAGGCTTTAATCCTGCTTAAGGTTTGATATTTGATTTATTTTTTTTAATCTAATGAAGAAAAAAAGAAGGGAAGTAGCGCATATACACACAGGGTAAACTACTAGAAGAGTTTAATTTACAATACACTAGAGAGAATTTCAGCATTTCAAATCAAAATCAAGCAATGTGCAAACAACAAATGCCCGCCTCAATTCCACGAATAGTGATGGTGAAATTCTTTTTTGGAAAGTCGAATAAGCATAAAGAAGAGATACACACACTAACCCCAATATTGATGTGATATGCACCAATAACATAACGATGGAATTAGAAAACCTAGATATTCGATTGAGAATGAAGGGGTGGCTTCTTTACACAGAGAACCAAGGAGACTTATCTGATTTGGGGAATGACAATAGAGATGAAACAAATGAGAGTATTTATGATTTAAAATGACATGAAAAAATGTAATATTGGGTTTACTTCGTTGCAGATTTGGGGTTTTCTTTGAATATTCAATGCAACTCTGTTAGTGTGGCAAAAGCGATGGCACATTTCTTGTAAGTGTGATCTATGTATAGGATTTTACTGTATATTTTTTAAGAAAAAACTATTAGCTTAAATATCACAAGAAATCTTTCGGACAAAATAATATAATTTGGTTATAGATATTATATTGTAAGATATATTGGCTAATCAAATATTTTTCTTGTAATGATATTGATTTTTTAATTCCAACGTCATAAAGAAGTCTCCTAATCTAAAAACGTGGCAAAATATTTTCGAATATTGATTTGATTTCCTAAATTATAATATTCATATTAATTGTAAGATATTGGTCAATAAAATATTTTTTGTAATCACTGAACAGTGAAAACTTTTGATTCAGTTTCCTAAATTATAGTATTGATATTAGCTATAAGATATTATTTGCTCAACCCAAGTAAATCTTCCGAGTAAGATTTTTTGTAATGAACATTCGAAAATTTAATTCGAACGTAAGTTTCCTACACTAAAAACCTAGCAAAATATTTGGAATCTTGATTCGGTTTCCTAAATTATAAGATCCGATTTATTTCATTATATATCAAATCTTATACTTAGTTTCTATAAATTCAATTATTGTGAGACTCAGGCTACTTTCTGGATCAATCTTATAGAACAGTTTGAGATCAGCCTTTGTTGAAGGTACGACTTTTGTCTTATTACATTTACACTGTCACTTTTTCTTCATTTTTGTATTGTTTTCTTTCTATATATGTTGTTTAAGTTTGTTTGAAACTATTGCATTCTTGATAATTTGACACGTTCTTCTCTCTTTGAATAATTCTTCTCTAAAACATCTCTTACGATCCGTTTTTCACAAGAATTTTCATTGTATGGCCATTAGCCATTAGCCATGGCCATTTTGCTTATCTTTTTCCTTCGCCCTCTAAAGAACAATTCTTTTTTGAACTGTTGATTATACGACAGTGACAGACTCTTGCCTTTGCCACCTGAGACCAAGAAAACTAAGGAATTGCGATAGATTTTTTATTCTAATTTAAGCAAGAATGGCATTACTTGTATTCTTAATTTTTAGGTATTTTGTGTTGTTGATTTAATTATGTATTACGAGAGGAAGTTCAGTTTTATTTACTAATTTCTGTGTATATGTTGAGTAATTAACTACTTAAGTTCACAACAAAGGAAAAAGAGAATTAGAGTATATGTTAAATATTTGTGTTTAAGTTTTAATTGTATAATTTGAGATAAAGTTCTGTTTTATTGACCACTTTTTGTATATATATGTAGTAGAGAATGGGTCGTTCAAAGACCATCTTCAAATGTATTCCAAATGATAGAGCTCGGAAAGCAACTTCAATGCAGAGAAGGAAGGGACTAATGAAGAATGATACACTAGGTGTTCAAGTAGAAGAGGATGAGGAATTAGAGACTATTGGGCCGGAACAAGGAGTTGAGGCTATTGGGCTGGAGCGTCAGCAAATGGAAGACATGGTAAGCCCAACTAATAGATGGGCTAAAAGGAATAGAACTAAGCCCAAGTTGATGAGTGATTTTGTGTCGTAAGCAGGAAGAAAGGGTAATAAGCTTACATGTGTGGACGGTTATGTTAAGTGGGGGTGGGGTGAGAGAAGGTGGTGTAAATTTCCGTGGTGGATGACTCTGTTACAGCATTTGTCCTAAATTTCTGTACGTAGGACAAATGCTGTAAAATCATTTAGCATTTGGCCTATATCATGATCATATAGGCCTTGTTTTAGAATAGTTATGTACAGGACCATGTGTTTGAGCAAGCATCATATAGGCATCCCCAAGGTACCGGGGTATGGGACACTTGGCATCAGTCCGCATAGGCCCACAGTTGGAATCCACATGGAGCTCAGGTGCCAAGGTATATTTGATTCCACTGTGAGGTGCGCGCACGACGGTGCTAAAAGCGCAAAGGAAAGACGTTATATACGCAATATATATGAATATGATGAAAAGGAAAGGCGTTATGTACGCAATATATATGAATATGATGAAAAGGAAAAAGGAAAAGGAACAAGGATATGTTGAAGTGACTGTTTATGATTTTGTGCCTAGTTAATACTGTTATATTATTGGTTTTGTTGCCACACTACTGGGATTATTCTCACCCCTTTGGGGCTGCTATTTTCCTAAATGGCAGGAGGACGAAAAAGCATTTGAAGGAGTGATGTTTGCTGTTGCTTGCTGATGCATGGATTTTCGCTATTACTGTTTGATTGATTGGACGACTGTAATGCTTAACATTTTGGTACTCTTGGATGACTGTAGATATTATCATCTCTACTTTACTTTGAACTCTTATGAACAGCGGCTGTTTTGGAAAACGTTTTGCGAAAGTAATTTTTGAACGTTTTATTAGGTGCTGAATTTTAACAGTTTTACCGGTACTTTACGGGTCATGTTCAAGGGGCAAACGAACTCCGATTTTCTATTATTTTATATGCACGCGAAGCCCCGAGAATGTACTTTCAAACTGTGCAGGTTTTATTTTTATACGAAACCTGTACGAATTTTAATAAGCTTCGCTTTACAATTGGTTTTCCAGAAAACGGACAGAATTCGCAAGCATCTTGTGCGTTCTGTTCCGTGGGGCTATTCACCTCCGAATCGCGCATAATTTATATGTAGAATTCGGACAGAATTCGCAAGCATCTTTTGATTAAATAAAGGACACTAGATGTAGAATTTTATTTGTCGCAAATAAATGTAAGCACTATTTATTCAGTTTCATATTGTGTCTCGATATTACTGTTAATATTATATGAATGAACTGGATAAACCCCTTGGAATAGAACAGGTATCTCTTGAGTATCTGTGATGAGATCACGATCATGAGGATTCAAGGATATTGCATGTCTATTCCTAATTATATGTTCCTAGTCTAGAGACACTGAGTATGGGGATCAGTGATCTCGGGTAAGACTTGTACGACTTATCTACTTGTATATGGATACAAGGTAAAGACCTCATAAGCTGCAGATATGGAGATATCTTAGCTAAAGTCGTGGGTGGACCTATAAGAGTATAGCTCGCACTGAACAGACCCAAAAAGAGACTCTATGAGGAAATCTCACAGATAGTGTCATTAGAGTAATCTCTTCATGTTTGGGTGTGTCTTTCCTTAGACCAGAAGTTATTACCTAGACTGTGTTCTTGAAGGCATGTTTTGATTGTATACCTCGTCTGCCTGAAACATGGAGACTCATAGGTATACTGTTGGGCGTGTCCTTAAAGGGCACAGGGCTAGGGTAATAAGCTGAAGGAATTCGTCAAATCTCTGTGAGAGATTAGGTTATCTGTAAACCGGAGAAATCGGGATAACATTTACAGGGACTCGGGAATCTATGCATGGTAAAAGAGATCATGAGATGATCTGCCTTTAGAGTCAGTAAATTGAAGATTCCCTATTTCGAATAAAGCTTACCCTAAACCACAGGGGTTGATACATTTCCTTACCCTAGGTTAATGGGAAGATAACCGAGACGAAGGGAAATACATACGGTAACCAAATATGTGCAATAGGATGATCAAGTCATTAATCTGACTAGTTCTGGGGCAACAAAGCATTGCTAGTGCTCTGTGTTGTCATTAATTGGGTTGTGGGCTTGTTGGGCCCAAGCCCAGTTATGTCAGTAGCTAAGTTGGACCTAATGGGTCACACACTAACACCTTGTAGTTATGATGTACTAGCTTTAAAGGTATTGGGCCTAATAATGTTATTAGCCCAAGAAGCTGTTTGGAAGCCCACCTAAATGGGTGGGTGGTGCATGGAGTTTAGTAATGGGCTTGGATAGTCCAAGCCATTACTAATTAATTTAATTAGTTAAATTAATAATCAAATATTTGAATTTCGAATTTTGAATTTGAAATTTGAATTTTGAAATTTGAATTTAGAATTTGAATTTCGAAATTCGAATTTTGAATTTGAAATTTGAAATTTGAAATTTGAATTTTAAAATTTGAATTTGAATTTGAATTTTGAATTTGAAATTTGAAATTTTGAATTTTGAATTTTGAATTTGAATGTTTGAACGTTTGAATTCAAGTGTTTGAATTCGAATTTGAATTGGTTTTGAAAAGTTGTTTCATAACAAAAGGATAAGACAGGATCTTATTGGAGCATATTCCTTGGATGAAGAAGCATCTTTGGAGGCTCTCCCTAGGCTGTTTGGTGCATCACTTTTAAGTGATAAGAGTGTTATCTTATCACTTAAAACAAACCTTCATTCAGATTTGGTGGTTGAGGGAATCAGTGGGTAAGTTGATTCAAATTTTGAATGCAACTGCTCAATGTATTTGGACCCTTTATAGGGCTGAATTATGCGCATGAAAACTATATACTATATGATAGTTTATGAATTTAAGTTTAAATTAATTTGAATTTAAATTCATGTGGATAAGATTGGAGGTTGTTGGCAAAGTTTGTTTTGCAACAGCTCCACCTTATCACACTGTTTCATGCACAACTTTCAAAGAAATTTGAAAGTTTGTTTTTCATTTTGAATGAATGAATTCCCTCCTCCTCTCCAAAGGGTGCGCATAAATAGACATGTTCCTCACCTTAGGTTTCATTGGAAAACCAAGCCAACTCTCCTCCTCTATGCACCATTCTGTAGGGTAGCTCAGTACACCTTTCCAAACAGGATACCTAGCCTCCACCCTCACCACTTGTGCGCATAGCAAGCCTCATTGTGGTGTTCATCTGGTGGCTTTCAAGAAAGAGTTCTTGCATCATATACGAACGGTGGTGTGGATCACCATTAGAGGGTTTGAAACCTTCAAGCCTGACATCTCATCTCCCTGACTGATCAGGCCAAAACAAGGTAACATCATGTTGTCTTAAAGCATGAATCTATGAGTGCATGTATGTTCCGCAGTAAAATTTTTGTTTTACACCTTACATGCATCGGCCTTCAAAGGCTAGTTTACTATCAAGTGGTATCAGAGCCCGGTTGCTTTACCATCGACGGGTGATGGTGCCTTGTTTGTGAAAAGAGTCTTTCACGGTCAAAAATCTTTAAAGGGTTAAAGTTTAAATTCTGCATGTGGATTTTGAATCACAAATCCTTTAAGGTGTTAAAGTTTTTGTTTTTATGAACATGAAAATTTGATTCTGTGTTCATAAAACATTATGCATCATGGTTTAGTTTCTTTTCTTTATGAAAGTTCTGAAAGGAACACCCTTTTTGAAAGGGTAGATTCGGCCATGGAGGGTACTAAGAGTACCTTGAATGATTTCTTATTTTTCTCCATGAATTGTGTCATGATTATATGCATGAAATTTTGTGACAAATTTATCATATAGTTACCTATATGATTCGAACATTTAGAGATATATGGCTACATGCATGGTTTAATTTTGTTTTCTTTAAGAAAGAATTAACAAAATTTGAATTGAAATTGTTTTTAAATTCGGCCAATGAGAAATTTAAGATTATGAATCTTGATGTTATTTTGATGTTTAAATGTTAAATGTCAAAATACATGTGAAAATGTTATGTGATAATATAATGTTTGTGTTTGCAAGTTTTGAACTTTTCAGGTACAAACAGGAAGGGGATGGTCATGGTGCTCGGATTTGATTTTTTTTTTGAATTTTAAATTTATGTGTAATCGCGCATTTTAATTTACAAGTATATTTGTAATTTAAATTTTGTAATTTTGTTCCTCCAAAGTGTTATGGAGTTTCTTTAATTATTTGTAATTAGAGAAATAGGCTAGTGGCGTATAGACGACAAGCGGCCGTTGCTTAAAGAAGCAAAAAGGACAAAAGCGCGAGCACCATGGCTATCTCAATATAAACTGTTTATATGTATGTATGATTAGAACGTCTAGTATGCATAAATTGGGCAAATCGCGTTTGTATGGTTATTATGTTTGTCCAATAACGACTAGTGTATACCGATAGATGTTTGACATAGGTAACGACTAGCATGATAACTTACAATATGCGTTTGATGGGACCTAATTAACCCCAAGATAAAAGGAACCCTTAAAAGGAATAAATAATTAAGCATATGATTATCTCCCACCACCAATGCTACTCAAAACTCTTCTACGTAGTGGTGCTCCACAACTCAGTTGGGACCCACTATTTCGTTGGGCTAGAGTAGTGTTTGAAGTGTAAGACACTTAGGGTGCTGGTTTAATGCTTAACTAAGACATAAGTTGCAGGCACAGCCGGACTTATGTGCTTAGGGTAATGGTGCTAGGTTGGTTGCATGAGATGCACCACTAAGTGACAAAGAGTTGTCAACCTAAAGTTAAGAGAGGGTATGAGATACTGTTGATAAAGATCAACCCTTTATTTAAATTAATCTTGCGGTCTCAGACGGAGGTTAAAATAAATAATCGCACTCTTAAACCCACTAAGGTAAAATCTAAAATAGATTAACCCTAAGTCAAAAGGAAGGGTCATTGACTTAGATAAAATAGTGGGAGGGGGCAAATTATTTCAAGTCTTTAATAATTTGCTTTTAACTACATAACCGTATATTAACTAAAACTATCTTTACATCCTTTTCAGCTTATAGTATGACTAATCCACTGTCACTGCGTTCAATACTCGATACGAATAAACTGACCGGTTCGAATTTTATGGACTGGTATCGGAACCTAAGAATAGTTCTAAGGGCCGAAAAGATTGCCTACGTTTTAGATGCTGTAATACCCGTAGCTCCACGGGAAGGGGAAGAAGGGTTTGCGGAATTTGATTTCGTAACCCATCAACAGCACTTGGATGACAATGTGATGGCAGTATGCATCATGTTGGCATCCATGTCGCCTGAACTGCAAAAGCAGCATGAGCATATGGATGCTCCCTCTATTATCGTACATCTCAAGGAGTTGTATGATATTAAAGGCAGGCATGAGAGGTATGAGGCCTCAAGAGAACTGTTCTCTTGTAGGATGACTGAGAGCATGTCTGTTGCCAGCCATGTTCTCAAGATGATCGGGCTGATTGAGAAGCTAGGAAACCTAGGCTTCATCATGGATGCCGAGCTAAGTAATGACTTAGTCCTCACCTCACTTCCACCTTCCTTCAGTCAATTCATCATGAATTACAATATGCATGGGATGCAAGTGAGCTTGCCTGAGTTGTTAAGCATGTTAACAACGGCTGAAGTGTCTATCAAGAAGGATAGGACACAGGCTCTTTTGATTGGTGGGCCTAGCAAGGCCAAGGGAAAGGGTAAGGAGCCTGCAAAAGGTGACCCCCTTAAGCCCAAAGGAAAATCCAAGAAGAAGAAGGGCAAGAAGAAGGGTAAGAAGGCACCTAAGGACAAGGGTGATGCTGAGTGCTTCCATTGTGGCAAGAAAGGCCACTGGAAGAGGAATTGTCCAGACTACCTGAACAATATGAAGGACAAGAAGCATGGTGATGCTTCTGCCTCAGGTATTTTCATGATTGAGATAAATTATTCTTATGCTAATCCATCCTCATGGGTATTGGATACCGGATGTGGTTCTCATATCTGCAATATGTTGCAGGTACTTAGGAGCCCAAGGAGATTGGATAGAAACGAGGTGGATCTCCGCGTTGGTAATGGAGCAAGAGTTGCTGCTCATTCAGTTGGAGATGCTGACCTTATTTTGCCTACGGGCCTTTTATTGCATTTGAATAATTGTCTTTATGTTCCGCAAATTTCTAGAAACATTATTTCAATTTCTTGTTTAGAACAAGATGGATATACTTTCAGTATTAGGAATGGTACTTTTTCTATCATTTTGAATGATATGGTTTACGGTACTGCTTCTTTAATAAATGGATTGTATGTGTTGGAAATGGGAAATGAAGTGCTCAATATAGATGTGAAACGACCTAGGACGGATAATCAATCTTATCTTTGGCACTGTAGACTAGGGCACATAAATGAAACAAGATTGTCTAGGATGCATAGAGATGGATACCTGGACTCCATGGATTTGGAATCCTATGGACAGTGTGAATCTTGTCTAGCTGGGAAAATGATTCAACAAAAGCCCAAAGGGCTTGAGAGTCATAGGGCTAGTGAGTTATTAGAACTCATTCATACTGATGTATGTGGCCCAATGTCTATTGAGGCTAGAGGTGGATATTCTTATTTCATTACCTTTACAGATGACAAATCAAGATTTGGGTATATATACCTAATGAGATATAAATCTGAAGCTTTTGAAAAGTTCAAAGAGTTTAGGAATGAGGTGGAGAAACAGCGTGGCAAGATGATTAAGACATTACGATCAGATCGTGGTGGTGAATATTTGAGCCACGAGTTTCAGGGTTATCTGAGAGAAAATGGAATTCTCTCACAATTTACCGCTCCTTACACACCACACCAAAACGGTGTCTCCGAAAGGAGAAACAGGACCTTGTTAGACATGGTTAGGTCTATGATGAGTGAGACTCAACTTCCAAAATCGTTTTGGGGATATGCCTTAGACACAGCGGCATACCTTCTAAATAGGGTACCGTCTAAATCTGTTCAGACCACACCATATGAGATATGGAGTGGTAAGAGACCCAACCTGAGTTACCTCAGGGTATGGGGATCACCAGCTTATGTCAAAGCGTTGACATCAGACAAGCTTAGTGCTAAGAGTACTAAATGTCTATTTGTGGGGTATCCTAAAGGTACTAAGGGATACTACTTCTACTCCATGGAAGAACACAAAGTGTTTGTTTCAAATAATGCTGAGTTCCTTGAGAAGGATTTGATCTCTCAAGGAGGCAGTGGGAGTAAGATTGATCTTGAAGAAGTGCAAGATCCACAAGAACAGATTGAGGAACCCGAGTCAGCTCCGCAGGCGACGTTCTCCAATGGAGAAGTAAACACACAACTCCGTAGACCTACGAGGGTCATCCATCCACCTGAAAGGTACGGGTTTGTGATTGAGAATCAGCAAACTGTTGAGGATGATGAACCAAGTAACTACGAGGAGGCGGTCAAAGATGTTGACTCCTCAAAATGGCTTGAAGCCATGGAATCTGAAATGGATTCGATGTATCAGAACAAGGTATGGACCTTGGTTCCTAAACCACAAGGAATAGTTCCTATCAGTAATAAATGGGTCTTTAAAAGAAAGACTGATGCAGATGGCAACGTTCAGATCTACAAAGCTAGGTTGGTGGCGAAAGGGTATCGTCAAAGACAAGGAGTTGACTATGATGAAACTTTTTCACCAGTTGCCATGATCAAATCTATTAGGATCATGCTTGCAATAGCAGCATACCACGACTATGAAATTTGGCAAATGGATGTCAAGACCGCCTTCTTGAATGGGTTCTTGAAGGAGGAAGTGTACATGACACAACCTGAAGGCTTTGAAAACAAAGATCAGGTGCATATGGTATGCAAACTACAAAGGTCAATATATGGGCTAAAGCAAGCATCAAGGAGTTGGAATATACGTTTTGATGAAGTCGTTAAGAGTAACGGTTTTATCAAGAACGAGGATGAATCTTGTGTTTACAGAAAGGTAAGTGGGAGTAATGTCGTCTTCCTAGTGCTTTATGTAGATGACATATTGCTAATAGGAAATGACATCCCCACATTAAAAATAACGAAAGAGTGGCTTTCAGAAAACTTTACCATGAAGGATTTGGGAGAGGCAGCCTTTATACTCAGTATAAAGATCTATAGAGATAGATCCAAGAGGCTGCTGGGTTTGTCTCAATCCACGTACGTTGACAAGATGCTAAAGAGGTTTAGCATGGAAGGGTCGAAAAGGGGTTTTCTTCCTGTCAGTCATGGGGTACACCTATCAAGGGCTATGTGTCCTAAGTCACAGCCTGAGAAGGATCGCATGAGTGGAATTCCATACGCTTCGGCTATTGGATCCATCATGTATGCCATGATATGTACGAGACCAGATGTCTCATATGCTTTAAGCATTACGAGCAGATACCAGTCAGACCCTGGAGAGGGTCACTGGACGGCAGTCAAAACCATCCTTAAATACTTAAGAAGAACTAAGGATGCGTTTCTGGTCTATGGTGGGGTTAATGAGTTAACAGTGAAAGGTTTCGCTGATGCCAGCTTTCAGAGTGACAAAGATGACTGCAAGTCACAGTCAGGATTCGTATTCACCTTAAATGGTGGGGCAGTGTCTTGGAAAAGTTCCAAGCAGGAGACAACAGCAGACTCAACGACAGAGGCTGAATACATAGCTGCTTCAGAAGCAGCTAAGGAGGCAGTGTGGATCAAGAAGTTCATAAATGAACTAAGGGTGGTTCCAAGCGTGGATGAGCCCATACAGTTGCTTTGCGACAACACTGGAGCCATCGCGCAGTCAAAGGAACCTAGGTCTCATCAAAGATCTAAACACGTGCTCCGCAGATATCATTTGATTAGAGAAATCATTGATAGGAATGATGTAAAAATGGATTATGTTCCCACAGACGATAACCTGGCCGATTCTCTGACAAAGGCTGTTTCTCAGAGAAAACATGATAGTCATTATGAGGCTTTGGGCATACGACTTAGGTCTGATTGGCTCTAGGCCAAGTGGGAGCTTGTTAGCATATGGGTGTCCTAGAGACAATCTTTTGATTAAATAAAGGACACTAGATGTAGAATTTTATTTGTCGCAAATAAATGTAAGCACTATTTATTCAGTTTCATATTGTGTCTCGATATTACTGTTAATATTATATGAATGAACTGGATAAACCCCTTGGAATAGAACAGGTATCTCTTGAGTATCTGTGATGAGATCACGATCATGAGGATTCAAGGATATTGCATGTCTATTCCTAATTATATGTTCCTAGTCTAGAGACACTGAGTATGGGGATCAGTGATCTCGAGTAAAGACTAGTACGACTTATCTACTTGTATATGGATACAAGGTAAAGACCTCATGAGCTGCAGATATGGAGATATCTTAGCTAAAGTCGTGGGTGGACCTATAAGAGTATAGCTCGCACTGAACAGACCCAAAAAGAGACTCTATGAGGAAATCTCACAGATAGTGTCATTAGAGTAATCTCTTTATGTTTGGGTGTGTCTTTCCTTAGACCAGAAGTTATTACCTAGACTGTGTTCTTGAAGGCATGTTTTGATTGTATACCTCGTCTGCCTGAAACATGGAGACTCATAGGTATACTGTTGGGCGTGTCCTTAAAGGGCACAGGGCTAGGGTAATAAGCTGAAGGAATTCGTCAAATCTCTGTGAGAGATTAGGTTATCTGTAAACCGGAGAAATCGGGATGACATTTACAGGGACTCGGGAATCTATGCATAGTAAAAGAGATCATGAGATGATCTGCCTTTAGAGTCAGTAAATTGAAGATTCCCTATTTCGAATAAAGCTTACCCTAAACCGCAGGGGTTGATACATTTCCTTACCCTAGGTTAATGGGAAGATAACCGAGACGAAGGGAAATACATACGGTAACCATATATGTGCAATAGGATGATCAAGTCATTAATCTGACTAGTTCTGGGGCAACAAAGCATTGCTAGTGCTCTGTGTTGTCATTAATTGGGTTGTGGGCTTGTTGGGCCCAAGCCCAGTTATGTCAGTAGCTAAGTTGGACCTAATGGGTCACACACTAACACCTTGTAGTTATGATGTACTAGCTTTAAATGTATTGGGCCTAATAATGTTATTAGCCCAAGAAGCTGTTTGGAAGCCCACCTAAATGGGTGGGTGGTGCATGGAGTTTAGTAATGGGCTTGGATAGTCCAAGCCATTACTAATTAATTTAATTAGTTAAATTAATAATCAAATATTTGAATTTCGAATTTTGAATTTGAAATTTGAATTTTGAAATTTGAATTTAGAATTTGAATTTCGAAATTCGAATTTTGAATTTGAAATTTGAAATTTGAAATTTGAAATTTGAATTTTAAAATTTGAATTTGAATTTGAATTTTGAAATTCGAATTTTGAATTTGAAATTTGAAATTTTGAATTTTGAATTTTGAATTTGAATGTTTGAACGTTTGAATTCAAGTGTTTGAATTCGAATTTGAATTGGTTTTGAAAAGTTGTTTCATAACAAAAGGATAAGACAGTATCTTATTGGAGCATATTCCTTGGATGAAGAAGCATCTTTGGAGGCTCTCCCTAGGCTGTTTGGTGCATCACTTTTAAGTGATAAGAGTGTTATCTTATCACTTAAAACAAATTGGACCCTTTATAGGGCTGAATTATGCAACTGCTCAATGGGTAAGTTGATTCAGATTTGGTGGGTAAGTTGATTCAAATTTTGAATGCAACTGCTCAATGTATTTGGACCCTTTATAGGGCTGAATTATGCGCATGAAAACTATATACTATATGATAGTTTATGAATTTAAGTTTAAATTAATTTGAATTTAAATTCATGTGGATAAGATTGGAGGTTGTTGGCAAAGTTTGTTTTGCAACAGCTCCACCTTATCACACTGTTTCATGCACAACTTTCAAAGAAATTTGAAAGTTTGTTTTTCATTTTGAATGAATGAATTCCCTCCTCCTCTCCAAAGGGTGCGCATAAATAGACATGTTCCTCACCTTAGGTTTCATTGGAAAACCAAGCCAACTCTCCTCCTCTATGCACCATTCTGTAGGGTAGCTCAGTACACCTTTCCAAACAGGATACCTAGCCTCCACCCTCACCACTTGTGCGCATAGCAAGCCTCATTGTGGTGTTCATCTGGTGGCTTTCAAGAAAGAGTTCTTGCATCATATACGAACGGTGGTGTGGATCACCATTAGAGGGTTTGAACCCTTCAAGCCTGACATCTCATCTCCCTGACTGATCAGGCCAAAACAAGGTAACATCATGTTGTCTTAAAGCATGAATCTATGAGTGCATGTATGTTCCGCAGTAAAATTTTTGTTTTACACCTTACATGCATCGGCCTTCAAAGGCCAGTTTACTATCACTATTCACCTCCGAATCGCGCATAATTTATATGTATGCGATGCCCCGGATGTCCAGTTTTTCAGAAGCTTGGAATATTTTTTATCGCATCTGAATTCGATTTTATACAGATTTTATAAGACAGCAAGGTTTTCTGCAAAGAATAGAAAATTCAGCAAAGGGTTTTATCAATGAAATTTTCTATGTTCAATAAACGGTTTCTTTTTTCCCAAATCGTTTTATGAGAATCAAATGTGGACTTGTTCAAGTCTCCAAATTAAATATTTGATAAAGTTTTAAAATTTATGGGTTCCATACCGCTGCTACTCTAATACGATATTAGCAAACAACCCTCTTGGATGCATACAAGAGTGGGTGTTACACTAATTGGTATCAGAGCAGTTCGGTTCAAGGTGTTTGTGTGTAATTGTTGCATTGGTTGTTGTTTGTATATGTTTGTTTAATCATTGCTGCTGAATTTAGCTGTTAAACTGTTTGTTGCTGACTGCTAGGATTAAATTACTGGATTGTCTGAATCATGATTGGCACGTGCTGAGTTATTCAGATAAATTGTGAAAGATAGTTTGATTGAAATATTAGAATTATTTTGAGACATACTGAAGGCACTTGGTGGAATTGTTTGAAATGTATTACTTGAGCAGTTTGAGTCCTGAGAATTTTATAAGTTATGACTTAAAGTGTTGGCTGTATTACAGGAATTTGACTTACTGTGATTGGATGTGTAGCAGTTGAATTCTGCTGTGATAAGTTTTATATGGTTGAGAAATTGAGTTTGACCTGGATTGCACTGTTTTACTGTTGTGGTTATAGAATGTTGTTTAGGTGTGGAATACTAGACATTGTTATAGTATATGCCCTGCTCGATTGTGATGTCTATTCACTGCATTGAATTATTTGAATTGAGTAGTTGATGTCACTGAATTGTACAAGAGTTGTCTGATAATACTGTGCTGCAGTTGAATTTAGTTGTTTGAATGGTATAATGCTGTAAGTGATTGTTTGTGATTCTGTCCTGAAGTGGGAACCGTGCCTCAATTTTGAGACTACTGTCGTGTATGTCATGCAGTGAGTAGGATCCGCTCGTTGCTTGGCATGACGAAAGTAGAATTAGTAATTATGAGACACGAAAACCTCCTCAAGAGAGAAGCTGATGTGTAATAGACTGTAATTAATTAATGCCTGAATAAAGAATAAATCATAAAGTATGGAAATTGACGATTCCCAGTGTGTGATGAGGTGATGCTCCAGTTGTTCTGAGAATGGGTCTGGCCAACACATTCTTCGGTAACATGGTGGTATCAAACTGTCAAACACCGAGAATCAACTAAGGAAAAAGTTCTGTTAGGTGTCTATGTTTGAAAACTAGTTAGGAATTGAATCTAGGGAATGACTTGAATAACTAGAATAAGTAAACTAAATTCTGTAGAACCATATAAGTGGACGTAGTAATGAATTACTGATTAAGTTGTGTAAAAAGTGAATAACCCCACGGAAACTTTTATTTTGGTATTAGTTGTCAGAGAGAAATTGAATGAGGGGTCTTCAGGTTGATAAATTGAGATTATGAAAATATTTTGTTTTGATCTTGCTATTAGGTTGTCTGGTATAGCAAACGAAGCAAAAATAGATGAAACAGAATTATTAGCAAGCATTAAAACTTAGACTTTTGGACTTGTCATAAAACTACATAGATCTTGGACTCAAATATATTTTGGAGTCTTTTCCTCCCCTTAGTGTCTCGGCCTCATGACCTTGTGTAGGCAATTGTTCAGCCCAAAATCTTGTCCATCATCACAACCTCATTAAGGATCCATTTGGCAACATTTGTTGGGTAGAAACCCCACTTAACAAGTCACCTTACCCTTGTATATTTTTTTTTTCTCCCCATTTGTGCGCACAATGCTTGGAAGAAAGAAAACAATTCTGCATTGGTTTCTTCTAAGCAACTTGGTCGGCCATTGCATGTCCTTAGGTGTCAAGAGACCCCTTCATATCAAGGAATGTGCACCATTTGGTTCCATCTTGATTGCATGAAGAACACATGGCCAAACCCACCTTCACACCCCTCCATTGTGCGCCTGTTTGTGCAGAATTTCTGCATGCTTATGTTGGCCACTTAACCAAGGCTGCCATTGCCTCCCCATGCACCAAATGGTACCCATTTAATTAGTGCAAACAGTACTCATTAATGTAACTCCGTTTCCGCAAGATAGTAGCAAATAGTGCGCTGTTAACTTAATTGATGCTGTTAAAATTTTTATACCTCAATAGTGAGGGACTAAGATCTCTAGAAAATAAAAACATTTGCTGAACTTTTGTCTGTGATGAACCTCTGTGAATTTGCAAAGACCCTTCTACATTATAAAATTAGAATCTGATGCGTCCTGTTATATTTACTTAATTTTCTGTAGACAATTAACTTGTGAAAGTCTGTTCCTGATGTTGTCAAGTCAGGTAATTAGCTGTGAAGTGTTCATTAAATTGAAACTTCTTTATAGGTATGGATTAAATAGGAGATAGGTGAAATTGTAATCTGTAGTGATGGATAAAATGAGTATAGTGAAGCTCACAATTAGTTCTGTCTGTGCAAGTAGTAGGCAGCTAGATCCGATTGTTTTGAAATTTGTCTAAGTAGGGATTGTAATATTTTGTTTGTATCAATTGGGAAATAATCTGACGAACCAAACTACTGACTCTCAACTTATAATGCATAAAATCTAAAGGTCACCTTGTAGGTAATTACATGTATTTTTAGTAGAGTAAGTATAGCAGGTGGGCAAATAAGAGAAATGGCATGCTATTGAAGTGGACACACGTAATGAACAAGAAATGTAAATAATAACATTGAAAGATAATCAACGGCATGCTGGCATGGGACCGGGTTCACATTTTGTTTGAGCACTAGAATAGAATTTCTTTAAGCCTTAAAGGAGAGCATGAAAGTAGAAGACACAAGTGGATGTTTATTTTCAGTCAACCATCATATATAGAATTTATATAGTGCAGAATTACTGTGCATATAGATGTGTTTAGTTGCTAGCTAAGTATGTAATGAAACCCTAAGCCTCATTATGATTTATGGATAACTAGAGTCTCATGGGTCGGTTTTATGGTTTTGGATCCTGTGGCCAAATAGAAATTGTTTTTAACCTGGTGTAAATCAAAATTTATTCCCTAACTTGCAAGTAAAATTTTGTTATATATTGTCTAATGAATATGTATAGTGCAATTGGTTTGTGATACTTTGAATTAATTGATGACTTTGATAGATGCCTAGCGAAATGTGATGTTAGGCCTGGCTTGGTATTTTGATGTAAGCCACTGATTTGTTAATTGCATTTTACGTGAAAACTTTTAAATTTTTGGATCAGTAGACTAAATAGTATAGTGTGACATGAAGGGTAAGGGATAATAAAGAGATTGTGAGAAGCCATTTGTCTATTGTTATGTTTTATTTAATTTGTTATAATTCTGAATTGGGTGACTAGAAGGTTAATCACTTAGACTTATGCTAGAAATAATTAATAAAATTTATAAAGTAAAGTAGTATTTTTGCAAAATGGATTTGTTTAGTGGTCTATTAATTATGCACTAAAACCGTGAGCCAAATTACCGTTTTAAATAGCTGAAATCTCTTGGTTTATTAAGGTTTTTGTGTTCATTTTATTTGTGTATTATGGTAATAGTTGATGTTTAAAGAGAACCTAGGAAATTGTTGTATCTTGGTTAAGCGTCAGACTTAGGCAGATTTTGGAATGGTAAGACGAAGTTTGGGGACAAACTTCAAAACAAGTTGGAGAGAGTGTAACATCCCACGTAAATAAGAAATAGAGTTATGTTACTATGAAGATCATGAATATTGCCATGGAATATAAGTACCTATCCTATGTATGTGAGATCATGGTTAAGCATATAGGAATAATTTACTATAAGTCACGGAAAGCATAACACTACTAAGATTTTTATGAGTGCTCCTTAAAAGTGTGTGACTAATCTCTACTACAAAAAATAAACCCACTTGCATGCATGACACCTAACCCCCCTGACTCCCTACATGCACGCCATCTACCCTCACCCTCTCATTGCATGATCGCCACCTGTGTAACTTTGGGGGGGACACTTGGAGTTTTTGCTCTACAAGCCGCGGCCAGGTCCTTAGGGTCTTGGACTCCACACTATTAGGTAGCATTACGATGCCCTGGTTCCTTTTGCGCATGTCCTGATCATGAAATAAACATCAAGTCAGCTTTACCCCTTTCCCTCATCGCATGCGTTTAGAAAAAAAGAGAAAAGCAATCTGAATTGCTGATTACTTTAACCACACTTCATCAGCCCTTCGAGCTTGCACCCCATGTGTCACCGAAAATCCACTCTTCCTCCTGCATGACCGCCACCTACCCCTTACCCCTTGCATGTGTGCCATTTTGCATCACCCTTGGAACAGTAGGGTGCTTCCTTTTCTTTACTTAGTAGCCAGGAACATCTCCTTGACTACAAACTTCCTCCCCTCTCAAACTGCAACCGCAGACCGAATGCCAAGGGAGACTAGGCTCACATCTTCTTCTCATTCTATCCCTCCAACCGTACTCCCTTGGGAATAGGATAAACCATTTTTAACATATCTTCCTCCACCCCTTCTTCGGCTGAGAACACTTGAGTAGGAGGTTGTAATGAATCATCAAGACAACCTCTTGTTCCCTGCTGTTCGGCTGATACACACATGTTATGGGAATGTGGAGTTGTGTCACCTCCACCTTTTGGAGTCTGTCCAGTCGCTGCACTACGGAGTTGAGAGCATGCAGATCTAAGCTCCTAAGCATATCACTTCTCTTCCCTGCCCTTTGTTGCCTAAGCCGTTGGCATCTATGGGAGGAAAGGCAAGATATTAGCTTGCAAGTTTCACCTTTCTCACTCACTAGGCGGCTGAATGCAGCAGCCAAAAGGACTGCACACAACCTTTTTCCCTCTCTTGTCCGCAGCAGGGTATCCTTGAGGAGCCAGACCAAGTTCTTGGAGCATTGGGAGAGGGAGGTTGCCAACCTTCACCAGATTTCGTAGCCTTGAAGACCTACTAGGAGCATGAGAATTTTAACGGAACCCTTGGTGGCTGTTTGCTGTAAAACGATTTTGAAACTTGTGGGTACATGCATGAGGATGTAAATCGGAAATCATCTCTCCACCACTCTATCTCTGTCGGCTGAACTTAAGACTGCTGTTCCTCCTCTCATTCCTTTCCTTAAGCCGCATGTTTTTGGAAAGGAAACATGAGAACCAAACACACACATCTTCCACTCCCTTCTCTGCATGGTTTGGAGGAGTGGCAGCGGCCAAGGAGAGCACAATATGATTCCATCCTTCCTATTTTCTTGTCCAGTAGTGTTCTTCCATTCATAGTGGTGTAGAAACTTCCTACTCCCTCGTTCATCTTTTCCTCCTCGACTTGATGAGGAGATTCAATAGCATGCAGATTACTTCTTTTGGCTCCTAATGGAACTCTCCTGCATGCAGCCTCAAGCATGACTTCGGACAAGGAAGACCTTCATCCTTAAAAAAAAATTCTGACTTACCTTCCATTGCATGCAAGAACAAGTGAGTAATTCCCACCTTACTTGCTTCCTGATTTCGGCTCATGAGAGCAAGAGAGGGCTGTTCTTTATGTGCTCTCTATTCTAATTGGTTTTATAGTGGGAAGGTTAAAGTACTACCTGTAACATCCCGCATAATTAGTAGAATACATAAGTACTATATGTTATAAGTACATGTGTAGAATTTGGATTTATGGTCTATGTGTGATGGCTTGCGAATTGTTTGATCTTTATCCTTGGTCAAGACTAAGGTAATTAATTAAATTAAATCATAGGAAGATTCATTTGTGGACTTGTGAATTTAATCATATAAGTAATGTGAGTATGTGTTATAGGACCTTAGTGTTCATTGGACTTTGGTAGTGGGCTAGTGTGTGTGTGTGGACTTGTTGCTTTTGGACTTGTGTGTTTGGATCCATTGTGTGTGTGGCCAATGGCCCAAGGATGGCTATTGGATCAAGCTAGTTCAGCCCAAGGTCAAACCCACACCCTTTTTCCCCTAAGCCTTGTCCAACTAAGGTGTCTTGTGTACCAAGGAACCTTCACATGGCAACCCATCTACCACCCTTTCTTGCGCACAAGGGAGAGTAATTAGGACCTTAGTAATCTGCCTTTTTCCCTTGCTAAACCGCCACCTCACCTTGCTTATGCATAACTTGATTTTAATTTCATTGCATGGAAGACACATGTACCTTTTAGCATGAGATTAGGCTGCATTCTCCTCCATTTAGGCGCACATGGAGGGGCCTTGGTGCAGATTTTTCTTATGACACAAACTGCCTAACTTGTTGACTTGGAGAACCACTTACACCTTCCATCATGAGACTGCATTGTGCAGATTTTTGCAAGCTTTTTTTTTTGCAGCCCATCATGAGCCAAACCTGCCTTGTTTTCACATGCATCATAAGAGGATTTTTGGCTGCATTTTCATCATCTTGTGCGCACATGGGCAGCTCCAAAACCTGAATGTAGGCTGTCACAAAACTGCACCCATGATGCACCTCTTTCCCTCTCATCTTTGCGCACCAAGGCTGCCTAAGTGCAGATTTTTGGGCTGCCACATAGTTATTTTCCTTGTTGACTTAGCAAAGCTCTTACATGTACTCATGATGCACCTCCTCCACTCTATTTTTGCGCATAACTTGGTCAATGATGCAGAAAATTTTCTGACTTAGGACAGCCACCAAATCTGAACATATCACTCCCCACTCCTTGCATGTAAATAGAGTAAATTAGAAGCAAACCTTTGCTTGATTCAGCCCTTGTATGCAGTCCCATCCCCTCAAGTAATCAGAATTTTTTAATGATGGTTAATCATAGCAACTCTCCCTCACCTCCTCCTTAAATATGCGCACACTAGAGCTCCCTCACCTTGCACATATGCAGCCAAGTTTCTCCCTCACTCCCTCACTCCCCTAACCGAACCTACAAGCCTCCTTGGAGCAAGAAGACTTTGCTAAAGACAACTCACCTTCCCTCACTGTCCAGCCTTGTCCTCAACCTTGAAGCTGCCCAAGATTGTCAATCCTCACCTTGTTTGCGCATAGAACATCCTAGGAAGAGAGGACTTGTTGTGAAGAAGAACTAGTAAGGGTGTGGTGAAGTGTGTGCTACAAGAGGTAGGCCTTGAACCTAAAACTCTTTCTTTGTGTAGCCATGTATGTATGCTTGAATGTCTCCTTGTATATGTTTTGCTTTGGATCCTTGGTTGAGCATGATTAAAGTATAAGTATGGAGCCATTTTATGATGAGTTGAATATGCTTAAGATTATATGCCACTGTTTTGTATGATTAGGCCACTGTTTTAAAGAGAAAAATGCCACTGTTTCCCTAAGTATGTGCCACTGTTTTGATGATAAAAGGCTCACTGTTTCGGTCCCTTAAGATCACCATTATGTGCCACTGTTTCTGCACATTACATGCCACTGTTTCTGCACATATATGCCGCTGTTTCTGCACATTACATGCCACTGTTTCTGCACATATATGCCACTGTTTCTGCACATTACATGCCACTGTTTCTGCACATTACATGCCACTGTTTCTGCACATATATGTCACTGTTTTAGTGCTCCTTAAGCCACTGTTTTTATGCATGAAATGCCACTGTTTTACTCATCAAATGCCACTGTTTCTATGCATAAAATGCCACTGTTTTAGTCATGAAATGTCACTGTTTCCATGCTTAAATTGCCACTGTTTTTATGCATAATGTGCCACTGTTTTAGTCATCATATGCCACTGTTTTTATGCATAATGTGCCACTGTTTTAGTCATCATATGCCACTGTTTTTATGCATAAAATGCCACTGTTTAAGTCATTCCATGCCACTGTTTTTATGCCACTGTTTTAGTCATTCCATGCCACTGTTTGTATGCATAAAATGCCACTGTTTTAGCCCATAATATGCCACTGTTTCAATGTCCAAAAACCAAGATTTATGCCACTGTTTTGGAAGTTCAAAGTGCCACTGTTTCTGTTTTAAAAACGCCACTGTTTCTGTTTTAAAAACGTCGCTGTTTCTGTTTAAAACGTCACTGTTTTGCTGCTGTAAACACTGCTGTATATCCACTGTTTTGCTGCTGTAAACACTGCTGTATGTCCACTGTTTTGCTGCTGTAAACACTGCTGTATGTCCACTGTTTTGCTGCTGTAAACACTGCTGTATGTCCACTGTTTTGCTGCTGTAAACACTGCTGTATGATCACTGTTTTGCTGCTGTAAACACTGTTGTATGCTCACTGTTTTGCTGCTATAAACACTGCTGTATGCTCTCTGTTTCTGCTGTAAATAGCCACTGTAAATGATTAGTTGTAATTGATTTAGGTGCGCTTAAGAAGTGAGATACTTCGCTGCGGTTTGGTAATATTTAAGGCAAGCAAAGGTAAGTGTCAGGCGATGATGCCTAATGTGACTATTGACTACTGGTATAGAATTGTAACATGATGCTCCATATACCGTAAAAATATTATGTTCCATTATAATGAAAGGAAACTGCCGAAAATGTGCCGTGATGGCTATATGACTATGAGGTAAAGACGTTATGTGGCAGCATAACGCATATGAAAGGTATATAAGCATGCATCCTACATCATACCGCATTTTTACGCCTTGTGTGTGAAAGCATAGCATGACATGCATGTATCACGATCATATAGGCCTTGTGAAGAATAGTTATGTACAGGACCATGTGTTTGAGCAAGCATCATATAGGCATCCCCAAGGTACCGGGGTATGGGACACTTGGCATCAGTCCGCATAGGCCCACAGTTGGAATCCACATGGAGCTCAGGTGCCAAGGGTATAATTGATTCCACTGTGAAGTGCGCGCACGACGGTGCTAAAAGCGCAAAGGAAAGGCGTTATATACGCAATATATGAATATGATAAAAATGAAAAGGAAAAGGGACAAGGATATGTTGAAGTGACTGTTTATGATTTTGTGCCTAGTTAATACTGTTATATTACTGGTTTTATTGCCACACTACTGGGATTATTCTCACCCCTTTGGGGCTGCTATTTTTCCAAAATGGCAGGAGGACGCAAGAGCATTTGAAGGAGTAATATTTTGCTGTTGATTGCTGATGCATGGATTATCACTGTTGCTGTTTGTTTAAATGGATGACTGTAATGATTAATGTTTTGGCACTCTTGGATGACTGTAGACTTTATCATCTTTATTATATCTTGAACCTTTATGAACAGTGAATATTTTGGGAAAACCTTTGTGAAAAGAATTTAAGTGCTGAAATTTTTATTCGGATTTGTATACTGCTGTGTTAACTCGTGTGACGTAACGACTCTAATTCCGCTTAGCAAACGACTCTCTTGGATGCATACAAGGGAGGGCGTTACACTAATTGGTATCAGAGCAGTTTGGTCCATGGATTTGCTTGTGTTTGATTGAATTGATTGTTGTTTGTGTTTATCTGCTGATTGACTGTCTAAATGTGCTATAGTTTAAGTATATGTTAGCTAGGATAGTTAGATGGTTTAGACTGTTCTGTGATAAGACACGGATGCATAGCTAACTTGTCCGAATTGAACTCGAGTACCTACTTGGGACTGCTGCCATGAATAACTTGCGGTGAGCCTGATCAACTCATTTCCTGATATTGTGAGTGCAGAATCATGGCGGGTGGTCGCGGTTCAACTCGGGGAAGGACTGGCGATGCGGAAGAGGATCTTATCACTACCATTGGGGGACTGGCAACGTTTATCCAGAATATGAGCCAAGAATGGCGCGACCATAGGCAACAGAATCAGAACCAACCCCCACTGCATGAAAATGCAGAAGAAATTGCCCGTCGGAGGTTGAAAGACTTCCGCAACTTCCAACCACCTACCTTTGAGGGTGAGGACAACCCTGAGGCTGCAGCAAAGTGGCTGCAGATGATTGAGCATATTTTCGAACGCATGGCATGCCCGGAAGCACAGAAGACTGATTACGCGTCGTACCAGCTGATGGGGGAAGCTTTAACATGGTGGACTGGTGCGAGGGCTCTGCTAAGAGCTCAGGACGTTGAACTAACATGGGCCGTGTTCAGACAAGTATTTCTGGATAAGTATTTTCCTAAGGCAATGAGAAGGATGAAGCACACTGAACTGCTGTCACTCAGACAGGATAACATGACGGTCAATGAGTATATTGCTAAATTTGGGCAACTGATCGAGTACGCCAACTTTGACCGGAACATTTATGATGAAGAATGGCAGGTGGAGAAGTTCGAGAGCGGATTGCATCCGGAAATCCGCAAGCTCATCTTAACGACGGCTAATCGTACACTTCCGGAACTCATCAACCAGAGTCGTCAGGCAGAAGGAATCATTCTGGAGGCCAAGAACTTGAACAAGCCACCACCGCAATTCCACGGAGGAAACCGAGCAGGCAGATTCTTCAGGGCGGCACCTGGTAGGGGTCGAGGCAGAGCTACGCCATTGCAAGCGCGGCCTGGAAATTTTAAGAGAAACTTTACGGTGGGTCAATCGTCGACTGGACGTCAGGGCGCGACTGTTTGTACTACATGTGGAAAGAATCACTTTGGAGTTTGTCGCAAGAACAACAATGCATGCTTCAGATGCGGCCAGCAAGGTCATTTTGCTTACAAATGCCCCCAGAACGCTGATCAACAGCCTCCGCAAGCACGGGTGTTCACATTGGATGCAAATGAAGCGCAGAAGTTTCCCAACCTGATCAAAGGTAATGTCACTTTGAATGGTCACCCAATTTCTGTTATCTTTGATTCCGGAGCGTCTGGCTCTTTTATGGCAAAGCATACTGCCTTGAGAATAGGCATCACCCCAACTCCGTTACCTTATGAGTTACACATCAGCACACCTACTGGAGGATCGTGCACAGCCTCAGAGATCTGCAGAGGTGTTACCTTGCAATACGAAGGGAACACGTATACAGTTAACTTGGTGGTCCTGCCGGTATTCAACTTCGAGGTGATTATCGGTATGGACTGGTTGACGGAAAACGGGATAACTTTGGATTGTCGAGCAGGGAAAGTCATTGTTCCTGCGAAAGATGGTAATTTTCAACCTTTCTCTCTCATTTCCTTATTGCAAGTTAGAAAAGAGCTCCGCAAGGGAGCAGCAGGGTATCTTTTGTCGATCGAGGCTGAGACCTCGATTGACAATCAAATTCAAAATGTACCGGTAGTTAGAGAATTCGAGGAGGTATTCCCGGATGAAATACCTCGATTGCCTCCTCATAGGGAAATAGAATTTTCGATCGAACTTGTTCCTGGAGTTGGACCAATCTCCATTGCCCCGTATCGTATGGCACCTTTGGAACTGCGCGAGTTAAAGAAGCAGATAGAAGAGCTTTTGGCAAAGGAATTCATCAGACCGAGTACTTCTCCATGGGGTGCTCCAGCTATCTTGATTAAGAAGAAGGATGGAAGCTTACGTCTGTGTGTAGATTACCGCCAGCTGAACAAAGTAACGGTGAAGAATAAGTATCCGCTACCGAGGATCGACGATTTGATGGACCAGCTGAGAGGAGCCAGAGTCTTTTCCAAGATAGATTTACGATCGGGATACCATCAGATCCGGGTCAAACCGGAGGATATTCCGAAAACCGCTTTTAGGACTCGTTATGGGCACTACGAATATCAGGTGATCCCATTCGGACTTACGAATGCTCCAGCGGTATTCATGGACTACATGAACCGCATCTTCCGCCCATTTCTTGATCAGTTCGTTATTGTGTTTATCGACGATATCCTGATTTACTCGGCTAATGAAGAGCTGCACGCAGAACATCTGAGGATTGTCTTGCAAATCTTGAAGGAGAAGCAGTTGTACGCGAAATGGTCGAAGTGCGAGTTTTGGCTTAAAGAGGTCCAGTTTCTGGGCCATGTCATTTCATCAGAAGGTATCGCGGTGGACCCCAGCAAGGTTGAAGCTGTTATGAATTGGGAACGACCCAAGTCTGTCACCGAAGTAAGAAGTTTCTTAGGTCTTGCCGGATACTATCGAAGGTTTATCCAGAATTTCTCTCAGATAGTGCAACCTCTTACTCGTCTCACTCGGAAGGACAAGCCTTTTGAGTGGACTGAAGCTTGTGAAGAATGTTTCTTGGAACTAAAGAGCAGATTGACGAGTGCTCCCGTACTCACGATTCCGGATCCTACTCGAAAGTTCGAAGTATACTGTGATGCGTCACTGAAAGGACTTGGATGCGTGTTGATGCAGGACCGTATGGCAGTAGCTTACGCATCTCGACAACTTAAGCCTCATGAAGAAAATTATCCTACGCACGATTTGGAGTTAGCGGCTATAGTGTTCGCACTTAAGATCTGGAGGCATCACTTGTATGGTTCGCAGTTTGACGTGTTCAGCGATCATAAGAGTTTGAAGTACTTGTTCGACCAGAAGGAGCTGAATATGCGGCAACGTCGGTGGATGGAATTTCTGAAGGACTACGATTTTGAACTTAAATACCACCCAGGAAAGGCGAACGTGGTAGCTGACGCCCTGAGCAGGAAGACACTACACACTGCAACTCTGATGATGGAAGAACTGAAGTTGTTCGAGGCCTTTCGAGACTTGAACGTATCGGTAGGCGAGGGAGGAAGTAGCATAAGATTGGGAATTATAAAGGTGGAGAATGAATTGACCAGTAGAATTAAGGAGGCTCAGAAAGATGAAGAGTTAGTCCGTGATTTGGTTGGCAACCAAGATGTTGTAAAGGACGAGAATGATGTTTGGAGATTTCAAGGACGGCTGGTTGTGCCGAATGAAGTGTTGAAGCAAGAAGTTTTACAGGAGGCTCACAAGGGTAAGTATGCAGTTCATCCTGGATCCACGAAGATGTACCATGATTTGAAGACCTCGTTTTGGTGGCCGGGTATGAAGCGTGATATTGCGGAGTATGTGTCTCGATGCTTAACTTGTCAGAAGGTGAAGTACGAACATCAAAAACCGTCGGGACTCCTTCAACCTTTGGAGATTCCCGAATGGAAGTGGGACAGTATTTCGATGGATTTTGTAGTTGGACTTCCTCGGACGCGAGAAGGATATGATTCTATCTGGGTGATTGTCGATCGTTTAACGAAGTCAGCTCATTTCTTGCGTGTTAGAACCACATATGATACAGAAAGGCTTGCTAGAATCTATCTGCAGGAGATTGTGAAGCTGCACGGAGTTCCTACGAGTATTGTCAGTGATCGTGATCCCAAGTTTACATCTAAGTTTTGGGAATCCTTTCAAAGAGCATTAGGGACCCAATTGAGGTTGAGTACTGCTTATCATCCGCAGACCGATGGCCAGACGGAACGCACCATTCAAGCATTAGAGGACATGTTACGAGCATGTGTTTTGGAGTTAGGAGGCAGCTGGGATAGCTATCTTTCTTTGATTGAATTTGCTTACAACAACAGTTACCATTCCAGCATTCAGATGGCACCGTATGAAGCTTTGTATGGGAGGAAATGCAGATCCCCTTTATGCTGGACTGAAGTAGGAGAGCGAAGCATGTTAGGACCTGATCTAATTCAAGAAACATCCGAACAAGTAAAGAAGATTCGAGAAAATATGCAGAGGGCTCAGGCAAGACAGAAGAGTTATTACGACAAGCGTCATAAGCCTCTATCTTTCGAAGTCGGAGACCATGTATTTTTGAGAATCACACCTACATCGGGACTCGGAAGGAGAATGGGAGTTAAGAAGTTAAGTCCACGGTACTTAGGACCGTATCTGATTATGGACCGGATTGGAGAGTCTGCATACCGGTTGGCTTTACCACCCAATCTGTCAGGAATTCACAATGTATTTCATGTGTCACAGCTACGGAGGTATCTCTCTGATCCATCTCACGTGTTACAGCCGGAAGAAGTAGAACTAAAGGGAAATCTGACGTATCAAGTACAACCATTCCAAATTCTTGAAAGATCCGTCAAGCGACTCCGTTCTAAAGAGATTCCGTTGGTGAAGGTATTATGGAACAATAGATCGGCAGCTGAAGCCACTTGGGAGCGCGAGGACGACGTTCAGAAACGCTATCCAGAACTGTTTAGCTCTTAAGTAAGTTTATTTTGCGGACAAAATTCCTTTTTGGTGGGGAGAGTGTAACATCCCGCATAATTAGTAGAATACATAAGTACTATATGTTATAAGTACATGTGTAGAATTTGGATTTATGGTCTATGTGTGATGGCTTGCGAATTGTTTGATCTTTATCCTTGGTCAAGACTAAGGTAATTAATTAAATTAAATCATAGGAAGATTCATTTGTGGACTTGTGAATTTAATCATATAAGTAATGTGAGTATGTGTTATAGGACCTTAGTGTTCATTGGACTTTGGTAGTGGGCTAGTGTGTGTGTGTGGACTTGTTGCTTTTGGACTTGTGTGTTTGGATCCATTGTGTGTGTGGCCAATGGCCCAAGGATGGCTATTGGATCAAGCTAGTTCAGCCCAAGGTCAAACCCACACCCTTTTTCCCCTAAGCCTTGTCCAACTAAGGTGTCTTGTGTACCAAGGAACCTTCACATGGCAACCCATCTACCACCCTTTCTTGCGCACAAGGGAGAGTAATTAGGACCTTAGTAATCTGCCTTTTTCCCTTGCTAAACCGCCACCTCACCTTGCTTATGCATAACTTGATTTTAATTTCATTGCATGGAAGACACATGTACCTTTTAGCATGAGATTAGGCTGCATTCTCCTCCATTTAGGCGCACATGGAGGGGCCTTGGTGCAGATTTTTCTTATGACACAAACTGCCTAACTTGTTGACTTGGAGAACCACTTACACCTTCCATCATGAGACTGCATTGTGCAGATTTTTGCAAGCTTTTTTTTTTGCAGCCCATCATGAGCCAAACCTGCCTTGTTTTCACATGCATCATAAGAGGATTTTTGGCTGCATTTTCATCATCTTGTGCGCACATGGGCAGCTCCAAAACCTGAATGTAGGATGTCACAAAACTGCACCCATGATGCACCTCTTTCCCTCTCATCTTTGCGCACCAAGGCTGCCTAAGTGCAGATTTTTGGGCTGCCACATAGTTATTTTCCTTGTTGACTTAGCAAAGCTCTTACATGTACTCATGATGCACCTCCTCCACTCCATTTTTGCGCATAACTTGGTCAATGATGCAGAAAATTTTCTGACTTAGGACAGCCACCAAATCTGAACATATCACTCCCCACTCCTTGCATGTAAATAGAGTAAATTAGAAGCAAACCTTTGCTTGATTCAGCCCTTGTATGCAGTCCCATCCCCTCAAGTAATCAGAATTTTTTAATGATGGTTAATCATAGCAACTCTCCCTCACCTCCTCCTTAAATATGCGCACACTAGAGCTCCCTCACCTTGCACATATGCAGCCAAGTTTCTCCCTCACTCCCTCACTCCCCTAACCGAACCTACAAGCCTCCTTGGAGCAAGAAGACTTTGCTAAAGACAACTCACCTTCCCTCACTGTCCAGCCTTGTCCTCAACCTTGAAGCTGCCCAAGATTGTCAATCCTCACCTTGTTTGCGCATAGAACATCCTAGGAAGAGAGGACTTGTTGTGAAGAAGAACTAGTAAGGGTGTGGTGAAGTGTGTGCTACAAGAGGTAGGCCTTGAACCTAAAACTCTTTCTTTGTGTAGCCATGTATGTATGCTTGAATGTCTCCTTGTATATGTTTTGCTTTGGATCCTTGGTTGAGCATGATTAAAGTATAAGTATGGAGCCATTTTATGATGAGTTGAATATGCTTAAGATTATATGCCACTGTTTTGTATGATTAGGCCACTGTTTTAAAGAGAAAAATGCCACTGTTTCCCTAAGTATGTGCCACTGTTTTGATGATAAAAGGCTCACTGTTTCGGTCCCTCAAGATCACCATTATGTGCCACTGTTTCTGCACATTACATGCCACTGTTTCTGCACATATATGCCACTGTTTCTGCACATTACATGCCACTGTTTCTGCACATATATGCCACTGTTTCTGCACATTACATGCCACTGTTTCTGCACATTACATGCCACTGTTTCTGCACATATATGTCACTGTTTTAGTGCTCCTTAAGCCACTGTTTTTATGCATGAAATGCCACTGTTTTACTCATCAAATGCCACTGTTTCTATGCATAAAATGCCACTGTTTTAGTCATGAAATGTCACTGTTTCCATGCTTAATTGCCACTGTTTTTATGCATAATATGCCACTGTTTTAGTCATCATATGCCACTATTTTTATGCATAATGTGCCACTGTTTTAGTCATCATATGCCACTGTTTTTATGCATAAAATGCCACTGTTTAAGTCATTCCATGCCACTGTTTTTATGCCACTGTTTTAGTCATTCCATGCCACTGTTTGTATGCATAAAATGCCACTGTTTTAGTCCATAATATGCCACTGTTTCAATGTCCAAAAACCAAGATTTATGCCACTGTTTTGGAAGTTCAAAGTGCCACTGTTTCTGTTTTAAAAACGCCACTGTTTCTGTTTTAAAAACGTCGCTGTTTCTGTTTAAAACGTCACTGTTTTGCTGCTGTAAACACTGCTGTATATCCACTGTTTTGCTGCTGTAAACACTGCTGTATGTCCACTGTTTTGCTGCTGTAAACACTGCTGTATGTCCACTGTTTTGCTGCTGTAAACACTGCTGTATGTCCACTGTTTTGCTGCTGTAAACACTGCTGTATGATCACTATTTTGCTGCTGTAAACACTGCTGTATGCTCACTGTTTTCCACTGTAAAACACTGCTGTATGCTCTCTGTTTCTGCTGTAAATAGCCACTGTAAATGATTAGTTGTAATTGATTTAGGTGCGCTTAAGAAGTGAGATACTTCGCTGCGGTTTGGTAATATTTAAGGCAAGCAAAGGTAAGTGTCAGGCGATGATGCCTAATGTGACTATTGACTACTGGTATAGAATTGTAACATGATGCTCCATATACCGTAAAAATATTATGTTCCATTATAATGAAAGGAAACTGCCGAAAATGTGCCGTGATGGCTATATGACTATGAGGTAAAGACGTTATGTGGCAGCATAACGCATATGAAAGGTATATAAGCATGCATCCTACATCATACCGCATTTTTACGCCTTGTGTGTGAAAGCATAGCATGACATGCATGTATCACGATCATATAGGCCTTGTGAAGAATAGTTATGTACAGGACCATGTGTTTGAGCAAGCATCATATAGGCATCCCCAAGGTACCGGGGTATGGGACACTTGGCATCAGTCCGCATAGGCCCACAGTTGGAATCCACATGGAGCTCAGGTGCCAAGGGTATAATTGATTCCACTGTGAAGTGCGCGCACGACGGTGCTAAAAGCGCAAAGGAAAGGCGTTATATACGCAATATATGAATATGATAAAAATGAAAAGGAAAAGGGACAAGGATATGTTGAAGTGACTGTTTATGATTTTGTGCCTAGTTAATACTGTTATATTACTGGTTTTATTGCCACACTACTGGGATTATTCTCACCCCTTTGGGGCTGCTATTTTTCCAAAATGGCAGGAGGACGCAAGAGCATTTGAAGGAGTAATATTTTGCTGTTGATTGCTGATGCATGGATTATCACTGTTGCTGTTTGTTTAAATGGATGACTGTAATGATTAATGTTTTGGCACTCTTGGATGACTGTAGACTTTATCATCTTTATTATATCTTGAACCTTTATGAACAGTGAATATTTTGGGAAAACCTTTGTGAAAAGAATTTAAGTGCTGAAATTTTTATTCGGATTTGTATACTGCTGTGTTAACTCGTGTGACGTAACGACTCTAATTCCGCTTAGCAAACGACTCTCTTGGATGCATACAAGGGAGGGCGTTACACTACCCCTCTTCTGGTTGGCGAGCTTGGACTGATTTGGGGAGCAGTTTGGGAACACACGAAAGGTAGGAATCTGAAACTAAACTCTCTCATTTTCCCCTCTGATTCGGCCTTTTAATTTACTCTAGGAGAAGACGTTTGTCCTCCCTCTCCTTTGTTTTCTGCCGTTGGAAACTTCAGGGACTTGATGCTCGTAAGCACTAGGAGAATCTAATTGAAAGCTTGGAAATAGCCTCACTTTAATGGCATCTGAGATGTAAATCCATCTCAAATCTTCCCTTCACCGTTCCTGTTTCTGCATGCATGGGTATTTTAGAAATAAATTCTTTTGTTGTCATTCCATTGACTATACTCATACGAACAAGTTGTGAGCTGGGTGCCTGTAGCTTTCCAAATAATTTGACTTGTAAGTAGGGAAATATTTCTCTTTAATTTTGTTGGATTGCCTCTTTTGAACTAAATTATGAACTTAGCTTAGAATGTATTAAAACCTTCTGGACAGCCCTTTATCACTCTCCTAAAAGGTACCTACAAAAGATAAATTCCCCAATTTCGCTCCTCTGTATCGGTTGCATGTGGGTGTCTTAGGAAGTCAACCTTGTCATCCTTATCACGTTGTTTCTGCTCACTGTACAACTGCGATATTAAGGTTTGCAAGTCTGAAAAAAAAATAATGTCGTAAGGCTTGGATTATAAATCATTTTAGTTTCGGAACTGTCATTAGTTTAAGGAAATTATTTAGGCTGTGCATATGATGTAAACCCCGAAACAGTATTCTTAGGCGGCAGTAATTGTTGCCACTTATTATTTTAATTACTAGAAATTGAAAAGGGTAAAACTTAGGCAGAAAATCTTTAGTCTTGGGAGCATGGGAAATCGACGGAGTGTAAGTATTGGCAGCATGGAAGTTATTTGTAAATTATAGGACTAGCTTGAAACAAATTCTGAGTTTGTCATACTTAAAAATATAGGTGCGCAAATCTTAAAGTGGCACTATGTTTGGGGTTAAAACCGA
Organism: Gastrolobium villosum; assembly: GCA_032173675.1. Classification (NCBI taxonomy): domain Eukaryota; kingdom Viridiplantae; phylum Streptophyta; class Magnoliopsida; order Fabales; family Fabaceae; genus Gastrolobium; species Gastrolobium villosum. Next base: position 5,344 of record JAVKPL010010063.1, on the reverse strand, counting down.
TTATGAACTAAAGAATTAGGAAGAATAGGAAGGCTATGTAATGTATAGTAAGTATATGTAATAAATTCTGATTGGATATGTTTATATATCTATTTGATTAGGTGCACAAGATCTTAGCTCATTGGACTGCTTGATTGATATTTGGCTGTCTGATTGGTGATGTTTTGATAAGAGAATGTTAAAGACTTGAGGTAAGTGTCAGGCGATATTACCTAATGTGACTATTGACTACTGGTATAAAATTGTGACATGATGCTCCATATTCCGTAAAAGTATTATGTTCCTTATGATGAAAGAAAACTGCCAAAAATGTGCCGTGATGGCTATGGAAATGTGCCGTGATGGCCATATGATTATGAGGTAAAGTGGTTATGTGGCAGCATAACGTATATGACAAGTATATGTGCCGTGATGGCTATATGAAAAGTATATAAGCATGCACCTTACATCATACCGCATTTTTGTACGTTTTGTGTGTGAAAGCATAGCATGACATGCATGTACCAAGATCATATAGGCCTTGCTTTGTAGAATAGTTATGTACAGGACCATGTGTTTGAGCAAGCATCATATAGGCATCCCTAAGGTACCAGGGTATGGGACACTTGGCATCAGTCCGCATAGGCCTACAGTTGGAATCCACAGGAGCTCAGGTGCCAGGAGTATTTGATTCCACTGTGAAGTGCGCGCACGACGGTGCTAAAAGCGCAAAGGAAAGGCGTTATATACGCAATATATATATGAATATGATGAAAAGGAAAGGCGTTATATACACAATATATATGAATATGATGAAAAGGAAAAAGGAAAAGGAACAAGGATATGTTGAAGTGACTGTTTATGATTTTGTGCCTAGTTAATACTGTTATGTTACTGGTTTTGTTGCCACACTACTGGGATTATTCTCACCCCTTTGGGGCTGCTATTTTCATAAATGGCAGGAGGACGTAAAAGCATTTGAAGACGTGATGTTTGCTGTTGCTTGCTGATGCATGGACTTTCACTGTTACTGTTTAATTGGTTGGATGACTGTAATGTTTAATATTTTGGTACTCTTGGATGACTGTAGACTTTATCATCTTCTATTTTGTTGTGATTCTTTGTATGAGCAGTGACTGTTTTGGAAATGTTTTGCGAAAAGAATTTTTGAACGTTTTATTAAGTGCCGAATTTTAACAGTTTTACCTGTATTTTACGGGTCAGGTTTCAAGGGGCAAACGAACTCCGATTTTCTATTATTTTATATGCACGCGAAGCCCCGAGAATGTACTTTCAAACTGTGCAGGTTTTATTTTTATACGAAACCCGTACGAATTTTAATAAGCTTCGCTTTACCACTGGTTTTCCAGAAAACGGACAGAATTCGCAAGCATCTTGTGCGTTCTGTTCCGTGGGGCTATTCACCTCCGAATCGCGCATAATTTATATGTATGCGATGCCCCGGATGTCTAGTTTTTCAAAAGCTTGGAATATTTTTTATCGCATCTGAATTCGATTTTCGACAGATTTTATAAGACAGCAAGGTTTTCTGCAAAGTATAGAAAATTCAGCAAAGGGTTTTATCATTGAAATTTTCTATTTTCGATAATCGGTTTCATTTTTCTCAAATCGTTTTAAGAGAATCAAATGTGGACTTGTTCAAGGCTCCAAATTAAATATTTGATAAAGTTTTAAAATTAATGAGTTCCATACCGCTGCTACTCTAATATGATTTAGCAAACTACCCTCTTGGATGCATACAAGGGTGGGTGTTACACATATTTACCCTCAAAACAGTGGCACATTCATAGGGAAACAGTGGCATATATATCCTCAAAACAGTGGCATATTCATACAAAAACAGTGGCATCAACTTAAGCATAACCATGAGACTTTCATTTCATAACTTAAGCATACAAATCATCATGAAATAGCTCCATCCTTATACTTTAACCATGCTCATTCTTGAATCCAAAACAAAACATACTCAAGGAGACATCTCATGCACACACATGGTTACACACAATAAATAGGTCTAAGTCTAGGCTTACCTCTTGTAGCACACACTTCTTGGTCAAGTATCACGCACCACACCCTTCTAGTTCTACCAACAACAAGTTCACCCTTCCTAGGAGATGGTCTATGCGCTCAAATGGTGAGGAGGAACAATCTTGGACAGCTTCCAAGTGTGAGGAACACGTCTGAACAGTGAGGGGAAAGGAGAAGAAAGGTTGCACTTGCTTGGTGTCTTAGGCCCGTGGCTCAAATATTCACCACCACGATCTGATCGTAATGTCTTAATCATCTTGCCACGCTGTTTCTCCACCTCATTCCTAAACTCTTTGAACTTTTCAAAAGCTTCAGATTTATATCTCATTAGGTATATATACCCAAATCTTGATTTGTCATCTGTAAAGGTAATGAAATAAGAATATCCACCTCTAGCCTCAATAGACATTGGGCCACATACATCAGTATGAATGAGTTCTAATAACTCACTGGCCCTATGACTCTCAAGCCCTTTGGGCTTTTGTTGAATCATTTTCCCAGCTAGACAAGATTCACACTGTCCATAGGATTCCAAATCCATGGAGTCCAGGTATCCATCTCTATGCATCCTAGACAATCTTGTTTCATTTATGTGCCCTAGTCTACAGTGCCAAAGATAAGATTGATTATCCGTCCTAGGTCGTTTCACATCTATATTGAGCACTTCATTTCCCATTTCCAACACATACAATCCATTTATTAAAGAAGCAGTACCGTAAACCATATCATTCAAAATGATAGAAAAAGTACCATTCCTAATACTGAAAGTATATCCATCTTGTTCTAAACAAGAAATTGAAATAATGTTTCTAGAAATTTGCGGAACATAAAGACAATTATTCAAATGCAATAAAAGGCCCGTAGGCAAAATAATGTCAGCATCTCCAACTGAATGAGCAGCAACTCCTGCTCCATTACCAACGCGGAGATCCACCTCGTTTCTATCCAATCTCCTTGGGCTCCTAAGTACCTGCAACATATTGCAGATATGAGAACCACATCCGGTATCCAATACCCATGAGGATGGATTAGCATAAGAATAATTTATCTCAATCATGAAAATACCTGAGGCAGAAGCATCACCATGCTTCTTGTCCTTCACATTGTTCAGGTAGTCTGGACAATTCCTCTTCCAGTGGCCTTTCTTGCCACAATGGAAGCACTCAGCATCACCCTTGTCCTTAGGTGCCTTCTTACCCTTCTTCTTGCCCTTCTTCTTCTTGGATTTTCCTTTGGGCTTAAGGGGGTCACCTTTTGCAGGCTCCTTACCCTTTCCCTTGGCCTTGCTAGGCCCACCAATCAAAAGAGCCTGTGTCCTATCCTTCTTGATAGACACTTCAGGTGTTGTTAACATGCTTAACAACTCAGGCAAGCTCACTTGCATCCCATGCATATTGTAATTCATGATGAATTGACTGAAGGAAGGTGGAAGTGAGGTGAGGACTAAGTCATTACTTAGCTCGGCATCCATGATGAAGCCTAGGTTTCCTAGCTTCTCAATCAGCCCGATCATCTTGAGAACATGGCTGGCAACAGACATGCTCTCAGTCATCCTACAAGAGAACAGTTCTCTTGAGGCCTCATACCTCTCATGCCTGCCTTTAATATCATACAACTCCTTGAGATGTACGATAATAGAGGGAGCATCCATATGCTCATGCTGCTTTTGCAGTTCAGGAGACATGGATGCCAACATGATGCATACTGCCATCACATTGTCATCCAAGTGCTGTTGATGGGTTACGAAATCAAATTCCGCAAACCCTTCTTCCCCTTCCCGTGGAGCTACGGGTATTACAGCATCTAAAACGTAGGCAATCTTTTCGGCCCTTAGAACTATTCTTAGGTTCCGATACCAGTCCATAAAATTCGAACCGGTCAGTTTATTCGTATCGAGTATTGGACGCAGTGACAGTGGATTAGTCATACTATAAGCTGAAAAGGATGTAAAGATAGTTTTAGTTAATATACGGTTATGTAGTTAAAAGCAAATTATTAAAGACTTGAAATAATTTGCCCCTCCCACTATTTTATCTAAGTCAATGACCCTTCCTTTTGACTTAGGGTTAATCTACTTTAGATTTTACCTTAGTGGGTTTAAGAGTGCGATTATTTATTTTAACCTCCGTCTGAGACCGCAAGATTAATTTAAATAAAGGGTTGATCTTTATCAACAGTATCTCATACCCTCTCTTAACTTTAGGTTGACAACTCTTTGTCACTTAGTGGTGCATCTCATGCAACCAACCTAGCACCATTACCCTAAGCACATAAGTCCGGCTGTGCCTGCAACTTATGTCTTAGTTAAGCATTAAACCAGCACCCTAAGTGTCTTAGACTTCAAACACTACTCTAGCCCAACGAAATAGTGGGTCCCAACTGAGTTGTGGAGCACCACTACGTAGAAGAGTTTTGAGTAGCATTGGTGGTGGGAGATAATCATATGCTTAATTATTTATTCCTTTTAAGGGTTCCTTTTATCTTGGGGTTAATTAGGTCCCATCAAACGCATATTGTAAGTTATCATGCTAGTCGTTACCTATGTCAAACATCTATCGGTATACACTAGTCGTTATTGGACAAACATAATAACCATACAAACGCGATTTGCCCAATTTATGCATACTAGACGTTCTAATCATACATACATATAAACAGTTTATATTGAGATAGTCATGGTGCTCGCGCTTTTGTCCTTTTTGCTTCTTTAAGCAACGGCCGCTTGTCGTCTATACGCCACTAGCCTATTTCTCTAATTACAAATAATTAAAGAAACTCCATAACACTTTGGAGGAACAAAATTACAAAATTTAAATTACAAATATACTTGTAAATTAAAATGCGCGATTACATATAAATTTAAAATTCAAAAAAATTCAAATCCGGGCACCATGACCATCCCCTTCCTGTTTGTACCTGAAAAGTTCAAAACTTGCAAACACAAACATTATATTATCACATAACATTTTCACATGTATTTTGACATTTAACATTTAAACATCAAAATAACATCAAGATTCATAATCTTAAATTTCTTATTGGCCGAATTTAAAAACAATTTCAATTCAAATTTTGTTAATTCTTTCTTAAAGAAAACAAAATTAAACCATGCATGTAGCCATATATCCCTACATGGCCGAATCATATAGGTAACTATATGATAAATTTTTCACAAAATTTCATGCATATAAACATGACACAATTCATGGAGAAAAATAAGAAATCATTCAAGGTACTCTTAGTACCCTCCATGGCCGAATCTACCCTTTCAAAAAGGGTGTTCCTTTTAGAACTTTCATAAAGAAAAGAAACTAAA
>JAVKPL010010062.1:0-41158 GCA_032173675.1 Gastrolobium villosum | reverse complement strand
AACGGAAGTGAAAGAAAGCTTTGAATTTGAAGAACGTGTTAATGATAGTGAGGATGTAGGTGAAAGAATTGTTGTGGAGAATAAAGGTGAGGTTTCCGCAACGGGTAGTTCTGTGAGTGAAACTAAAGATTCGGATTCTGAGGCTGTGTCAATGAAGAAATTGAAGGTTCGAAGCAAGGTTGTTGCTTCTTCTATCAGGAAACCATTGTTACGTGAGCGTAACATTAGAGGGAGAAATGCTGGTGATGTAAATGAGCAAGTTGCTAGCTCCAGTAAATCACTGAGAACGCCTAAGCAAGTGTGAGTCATTCATCTCTTTATGTATAATCGAATGCTAGCATTATTTACAAGGATAAACCTAGTGCAAAAAGTTTTCTGAACTTGTGAGGGTAAGGTGAGGGTCGATTGTACATAACTTTACCCTTATATTTTTGCAACGAAGGCTGTTTCCCGCTTCCCCTCAAATGCTAGCTTTATTTTTTAAATAAAAAAGAGAGTAAATACCCTTTGGTCCTCAGTAAATTTCACAAATAGAAAGGCTATTCGTGGTCCCTAAGAAATTCAAAATGGACACATTTAGTTAAAATCGTGGTCCTTCACAAATTTAAAAAAGACCCACATTAGTCCCTCAAAAGGACTAAAATGGGTACGCTTTGAATTTCTTAGGGGCCACGAATAGCCTTTTTATTTGCTAGGGACGCATCGTAAAATTTGGTGAGGATCGAAAAAGTTATTTACTCTAAAAAAAATATGTGCTATAAAGCTCCCACAATGCAATGCGAGAAAATCTTCAGACCCATTGTGTGTGTCTAAAGTAAGCAGTCTAACTTTGTATTTGTAAGAAGCTGATTATATGAATCCAGCATGTGAGTATCTAAAATCTAGATCACATGGCGATAACACCATTCCTTCAAATGCTTGTTTTATTAACTCATTGAAATTTATTTTCCCGAAGTGAGGAGCATTAACTATTCTTTTAACTATTCTTTTGATGGATACTTGCTTTCTCTAAAGGGGTTGAATCTTTAGTGAGTCTATTGTTCTCAATTGCAGGGCCAAGCGGACTTCTCTGACTGCAAAACGTAAGAGATTACTTTGGGCTGCTGAAGAAGAAAAAGCTCTGAAGGTATGATGCTGTCATTAAATGTCATATCTTTCTAGAACTGACTGATTTGTTGATATAATGCTCTAACAATGTCAAATGGGTTCGGACCTTAAACAGGTTTTGATTTCAAATATTTAACCATAGTTGAAAATCATACAATGTGCCTCCATTTGAGTGTATGAGTGTGAGTTTGTCATTAGTAGACATGTAAGGGGCTCAAACTGGGATGGCTATAGTATTTGTTAAGACTGCCTGCATTCCATGATCAAACCAAGAGCATCATATGGTTGAACATATTCATACTATTACAGACAGTTGCCACTAAAGTTATGTTGAGATTAGTTGCTGTTTTATTTTTTTTCAATACATTTAACGTATAGGACTGAAAGAAGAACGTTAATTAGCATTTCCATGCAACAACCTTGAAGAGCTGTTTTGCTTAGGCTGTTCATCAATTTATCAGAAAGAATGGTTTTACTTTGGATGTCTAATTGATGTATATGAGGGTACAGCTGAAACGCAGGAAATAGGAGGCGATATCAGTGTCATGCTGGTGGTTGTTTGGGATCTGTGAACATTACCTTTGATAGGTATAGGGAAAATTCAATCAAGAATCAGTCAGGGTTATCATGGGAAGCAATTTTACTTATATCTGCTAAAGAAATGATACCTGTGTAGTATAGGAAAGTGAAAGATATAAATGAAGAAAAAGAAGATCACACCGGGGGTTTGGTTGCATCACAAATGGAGAGAGCAATCTGCTCCTATAATTCATAAATCTGATAATTTTATAATGGAAATTGGAAAATTACTAGTATACTTCTATGACTAAATGTAAAACACATATAATCAAGAATGGAACGTTTTCAGTTTATCAAGGTATAAAATATTCATGAGATAATATAACTGCTCAAGGCCTTTATTTCTCATTTAATAGCATTAGCTTTGATTCTTGCTATGCAGGAAGGAGTGTTAAGGTTCTCCATGGAAAATCAGAACATCCCTTGGAGGAAAATTTTAGAATTTGGTAGTCATGTATTTGATAAGACTCGCACTCCTAGTGATCTGAAGGATAAATGGAAGAACATTACCTCCAGGGAAGGTAAAATTACGAAATGTAGTTATCATCATTATTTATAAGCAGCGAATATTTATGTAAATAACCTTGGGATACACCACCCCAAAAGCTAGCTCAAAGGGTGGGAGTGCCCAAAGCCTTATAAACTCCACATTAGTTGTTCATCCAACCAATGTGGGACTATATATCTCAACACGCCCCCTCACACGAGAGCCCATTGGGCTTGAAGAGTGGATAATGCAACAGGCCCAGTCTACCTGTGCTAAGAAATTCCACAAGAGAAAGTGGGGGACAGCGAGGCTCTGATACCATGTAAAGAACCTTGGGATACACCACCCCAAAAGTTAGCACAAAGGGTGGGAGTGCCCAAAGCCTTATTAACTCCACATTAGTTGTTCATCTAACCAATGTGGGACTATATATCTCAACAATTTAACTAACTATTTCATTATTTCTTGTTCTATCTTTTATGCTCTTGAAACTTTGGGTTTTCTGCTGGCAAGTGGCTTTTATGGGAGATTTCATAGATAAAATATGTGAAAGAATTCTCAAAAAGAGGAATTCTGGCTAAATATTTTCATCCCTCCTTAATAGGTGCTATTCCAACTTTCTCTTGGATACACGGTTCCTAATCTTATCTTTTTTGATATGAGAAATTATCCGCCTCACTATTGTCATCTCTCTTACACTATCATACATACACTACCATGGAGCATGTTGGTCTTGATAATAGGATCAACACTAGGGGTGGCAATTCGGGTTGGCGGTTCATATTCGTGTTGTGCCAAAGTCTGACACGAACATAAATACTTGCAATCCAAATATGATACGAATAACTATTGATGTCGAAATGCTCGACACTCACATGACCTATTTACTATGCAGATTTATAGGATACGACACAATACAAATAACCCGCTACAGTGACAACTCTATTCTATTTCCTTCATTGCATCAAGGCTATCAGAGAACAGAGCCACCTCCATGGGCCCATCCTTCTGGTTGCGCACCCACCCTTTGAGCCCCAATTGCATCACGTTATTATTGGTCTAGTTCTTGTACCACACCTCCATCACCCTCTCCTTAATTACCACCCTCCTTTCACATTCCAAACCAAACTACCCATCAAAAAATCTATACAAATAATAAATTATATTGGGTTTGCCTTTGCACACTGTTTTGGTAGAAGAGGAGCTTGTGGAGTGGTCATAGCAGAGAGAGAACATTAAAGTTGAGGATAATGGAAATGGAGGATTCTAGACGTAGCGCTACAACTACAATTGCTCCATTTACTATTCTAGTGGCTTGATATGCAAGAAATATCAGTTCTAGAATTTCGGATCAGGTTTCCGGGTTGATAGAAACACAAATATCCTAACACAATAATGACATGATTTTTTGGGTCATTTTTGGTTTTACACTATCATGAACTAATTCTCCCAAAAGCTTAAGCTATTGGGTAAAGGCACATGAATGGTTTTATATTATATTTCTAACATGTTCCCTCATGCAAAAGTCTTTTGAAGCTTGCGCATTGTGGACAATGCACAGGCTCACATTCCTTGTGCAAATTCAACTTTTTCATTAGAAACGATCGAATTCTAGGTCATGTTGTCATAGAAGCTCTCATACCATATTATGAACCAACTCTTGTAAAAGCTTAAGCTATTGGGTGATAATACACATGAATAGCTTTATATTATATCTCTAACAAACACAAATACTCCTAACACGAGCATGAAAATCCCATGTCGTGTTCAGGTTGTGTTGACATATCATGTTTAAAATTGACACCCCTAATTAATACTAATGACTTGCTAGTTGCTACAGATTCAAGGCATCACCACACCCTTTATCTTGGTGTTTGCTTACATACAGAACTAACTCAGAAAGAGTAAACCATCTTTTGTTGCATTGTAAAGCAGACAACCATCTTTTGTTGCATTGTAAAGCAGACACTTTCCATTGGAACAATCTTGTTTTGTTGGGGAGCATCGGGTGAATCTTTCTACTTTGGAGTACTTTTTTGATGATTCTGTATAAAGGTTTTTACAAAATTGAGAACAACATTTTATGGCAGTGTGTTGTTTATGCAGTCATTTTGTGCATTTTGTTGGAGAGGAATTCTCATATTTTCAGAGAATGTTTTTGCCTCTGAACTTGTGATGAGGAGGTCTATGTTTATGGTTTCTCTTTAGGGTTCAGCTCATGTTGTTTCTAGTGGGTTGCTCTCACTAACATGTAGAGAGATTGAAGAGACTTGCTACTTTGTTGGGCCTTTGTATCTAGCCATATGACTGGAATTTGAATGATCTATGAACTGCTTTTAAATTATTTGAAATAATAACATGTTTTGCTACGCAGGATGCAAGTAGAACCAGTGCATGGATAGCCTTCTCAAGCAACTGTCTAGCTATGAAAACCTGGGTATCTTACCATCAACCAGCGTTTTGTTGATATTTTGGCTTAAAGCGGAGCAATGACAGAAGGTGCAAATGAAATTTAATGACCTCTCCAGATTTTGTATTGAGTTCTATGTATAATTATTGCTGGTGCTCCAATAATTGTATGCAAGGTCATCTTAATTTCCCTTGGCTAGAGTGCCTAAGTATATATTTTATGGACGAAGAAGTTTAAAATCAGGATAGGCAAAGTGATTAAATGTCCTCATCCACAAAATTTTGTTACCCACTACTTGTCTTTCCTGTCAATTGTGCATAGCTGCCAATGGCTGCGAGTGCAAAGAGGATATCCCTTTGGTGTGGTAAGAACTCTAACAAAGACATTTCCGATGCTCTTGGTGTAAAATTTTGTATCAGGATTGAGATCATGATAGGCAAGTGACAAAATGTCCTCATCCACAATTTCGTTACCCACTACTTGTCTTTCTTGTCAATTGTGTATAGCTGCCAATGGCTGTGAGTGCAAAGAGGATATCCCTATGGTGTGGTAAGAACTCTAACAGAGACATTTTCCGGTGCACTTGGTGTAAAATTTTGTATCAGGTTTGAGATCATGGTTAAAGTTGGAGATAATGATAGCTTAAATAGTTGATGCAGCACCTGTTGAGTAGTGCGGTGTAAAAACATTGTTTTACTCTGAATATCTAAGATTCTCTTCATCACTAACTTAGGTTGCACAATGTACGGTAATGGAAGAATATACGTAAATAAAAACATGGAAAAGAAAAAGTATTAAACGCATACAAAAGATTGAAAACAAACAAAAAGCAAAAACAAATCCATACATTCCATTTTTGCAGAAGAAACTGAGAGCAAACAGGCGGAGGAAGCTAGAGTCTATAGGCAGCCATAAAAGAAATAATTTGAAAAAAAAAAAAAAATAGATGTTAGAGGAAGAAAAGAAATGAAAATTACTGGAGCAAGAGCAAAGCACGCACACGCAAGATTTTAAAAAATTTGCGTGTCGTCGGACACGCAGTTAACATTTGGAGACACGCAGTTAACTCTCTGACACGTTCCGACACGCGGTCATTATTTGGGGACACGCGGTCAACCTTTGGGGGGGACAAGCTCGGATACGTTTTTTTTTTTTAAAAAAATCTTAATTATTTTTGTTAACTAAATATAAAAGAAATAATTTATAAATTAATTTTTTTCTGTTATGAAATTTGACATTAAAAATTAACAAAGTACGAAAAATTATTTAATTTATATTTATGTTATAAAATTTAAATATTTGATTGATTATATGACTTATTATAGACTCTTATATGTATTAAAATATAAATTATATTATATATATTAAAAATTTTATTTAATATCAAAACGTGTCCAAATATGACATTTTTTAAAATTAACGTGTCTTGTCATGTCGTGTCCCATGTCCGTTCATGGGAGCAAGAGCCAATTTACCCAGCCTTCATCGATTTTATTATATTTTTTTTCTTGAATATACAATGTCACAATGACAACATGAAACTTTGCATCCATAACACTATCCAATTCTCCTGCTACGAACTCGCTATCCTTGACTCTTGTATTGCCCCAAGGTTCCATGTTTTCCCAAAACTTTTTTTTTTATATCTAGACTTAAACAATCTTTCTATAAAAAAAAAAAAATAATAATAATTGTATCAACCGAGTTCATAAAAAATTACAATTATATTTTATACTCCCTTTGTCCTCTTTTATCGTCCATTAAGATTTCTACACAATAATTAAGAAAAACATTAAATATAACTAAATTACCATTTCTATTGCAAAATGTATAATTTGACAAGTCGACTGGGGTAGTTGATTTAAGGAAGTTGAAAAAGTCAACATAAATTGTATTTGTTGATTTAAACTTTTTTGAGAGACCTTAAAGAGCCAAATAACATCAACAGAAACTAGTGTCCCTGGCTGTTTATGTATTTCTTTCCATTTTCTGTGGATCATATTCCATCCCTTTGGTAGAAGAACATGCATGTACGCAGCATTTATTTGACTAAATAATGAACTTTACAGCGTAACTATATATAGAGTCCTCTATTCCTCTATTTACTTATAGCCAAAAATGTATAAATCATGCAGCAGAAAACCTATCTTTGAAGTGGAAATAGAGTTCTTGTTACACTCCAGCAGTGAAAATAAGCTGCACCGGCAGCATGAGGAAACAGTAATGGAAGATTTTAGATGACAGTTCCACTTGGAATTAATGCATCCTTGATTACTGTGACAATCCCACTTTTTATGAAATAACCGTCTGTTTCCCTTGCAGTTTCTTGCACATTGTCACTGTTAATGATCTGAGAATTGAAACCGGATATAAGATTTCCACTAGAAAAGCAAACATATGTTGTTACATTGAAGGTAACACAGTAAATATGTATCATGGGAACAACCTACTCACTATTTCACATATGGATACACCAATCATTTTCCTCTAAACTGACATGGAAAAATAGATCATTAAAAGTCATTCATTCATAAAATAATACTAGGAACTTTATCAAGGCTTTATGTTTAGGTAACTAATTGTACTAAAATTATTGGATGATAAGACAAAATACAGATGCAACAACTTGCTAAGATGAATAAGTTCCCTAAGCTCATTCCTTGTAGCTATTTTTTCTTTTCTTTTTCTTTGGGGAAGCAAAGGAAAGACTTGATTTTTATTTGCTCTACCCCATGTCAAAGTAAACCATTATACAACCATGTTTAAAGATTGAAAATTTACTTTTGAAACCCCCATCCCCCTCCCTCTTCTGGTATGCATGCGCGCATGGAGCACATAGAAAAGAACAAGAGAAAAGTGCACTCGACGGGAGAAAAAAATAGTATATATGTATAAATAAATAAATAAATAGTTGATGATAAGAATACCTTCACATTGTCCCCAATTCTAGCATTCTTGTCAATAATTGCCCTTTTGATATGAGAATTCTTGCCAATACCAATTGGAACACTGCCCTTAGCTGCCAGAAACCTTCTATCAGCATCCGTCTACAACACAACAATCAGAAAACCAATATTGCAGTTAGTGCAGCTGGTTAAACTAAATTCAATCCCTATTACCTTATTCACATGAAAGTTACAATCAAATCTAAGCCTCTCAACCACTTGGACAAGTCTTGACCATTACAAATTAAAAACAATATGTGCTAGCTATTTAGCAATATTACCTCATAATAATCCGCCCCCATCAACAATGTGTCCTCAATAATTGCACCTTCTGATATACAAGATCGCAGTCCAACCACAGAATGGTGAATTTTGCAGTTCTACAAAACAAAACATTGACAATGAGGTTGATTTTCAATATATTATTTAAGGGAAAAGTGTTTATCCTTTTAAATGACACAACTTATATCCTTTCACTCTCACAAAGAGGTGGGACCCACACCTTTATTTTTTTTGTCAACTCTCTCTCCTTTATCTATCTCTTTCTCTCTCTTAAAATGACACAACTTTACATCCTTAAAATGATACACACTTTACCCATTATTTAATCTCATTATATTCAACATCTTTACCAAGATATGTATAAATTTGCCTCACACTCATAGTTATGTACTAAGGATTAAGGAATAATGTGTTACAGCCTACTGGAACAGTTCAGGGGGTTGTGAAAGTTCTGAAAAAACTTACCTTAATTACACATCCTTCACCAATAACACTATCAGTGATATCAGCATCAAGCATCTTAGATGGAGGCAAATATCGAGGTTGGGTGTAGATTGGAGATGAACGATCATAGAAACTGGAATCAACATCCCAAAAAACATTGAACATCATGATGAAGCTGCTATCATTAAAATACACTTGACAGTAGGATGACTATATTAATAATTAGCCAATATCTAGTCACCTAAAGTCTGGCACTGGCTTTTTGGTGATTCCTAGATTTGCATTATAGAATGCCTCAATTGTACCAATGTCTTCCCAGTAGCCATCATATAAGTAAGCTTGCACCTGTGCAGATTCACAAACAACACATCAGAGATCTGGACGCTAAAGATCTGAAAAACTTTGCTAGAAAAATTATACAGATCAAATTGTTGGGAGCTCCAACAAATGACAAGCAATTTCTTTGTTATGACAGTTTCAGAACAAAAAATTTCATGCAGTTTCTGTGAAAGGACATTTTATAAGCAACGCAATTTCAGAAAATAGAAATGCAATCAACTGGGTGGGCAGATTTACCCAATTGCACAGGTCCTCCATAATCCATATACAGCATAAGTAAGACAAAGATTTGGCTAGATTCAAAAATATAAGTACACACATAAAAAAGGCAACCCGGTGCACAAGGCTCCCCGACTTATAAGGGTAGGGGAGAGAGTTGGCTGTACGCAGCCTTACCCTTGGATTTTTTCAAAGAGATTGTTTCCTAGACTCAAACCCGTGATCTTTCGATCATAAGGAGCAACCTTACCATTGCTCCAAGGCTCGCCCTCAACACACATAACCTTTCTAAGTGATTTTATTCTAAGGAAATAATTTCTACACTATACCATATGTAAAATTAACAAGAATGTTTTCTTGATATTAAACAGTTAGAAGGAACACATACTCTCATTCCAATGGAAGTTGCACCAGGAATAACTTCACTACCAAAGTCATTTGCACCAGGAAACTTCTCACGGAGCAGATCTAACATCACGTGTTTGCTGACGACATATATACCCATGCTAGCAATATAAGGCATTTCCTTTGCTCTCTCGTCATCAAGACCCAAAATAGTAGTATCAACCTAGTACAGAAAAGTGATAGAGGAACTTTTATAACCAATCACATACTTAAGAAGAAACAACAAAAAAGGAGATATTATATGAGCTCACCTTCATAGCTTTCAATTGTTCTCCTTTTGGCTTCTCGGCAAATTCAATTATACGTCCCTCGTCATCAATCTTCATTAGACCAAATGCAGTGGCACGCTTTTCATCCATTGGCAATGCAGCAACAGTGATATCAGCATCAGTTTCCCTATGTGCTTGGATAAATTTCTCGTAATCCATTCGATACAGATGGTCACCAGCCAGAACTAAGAATTCCAAAACATTGTGCTCCTCAAAAAGCCATAAATATTGCCTCACAGCAGTTGAATTGAATTGTGTGAGGACATAGATTTTGTTTATGTTGCTATTTAGGCAGTTGCTTACAGGAATATCAATCAGCCTATAGTTAGCTCCAAGAGGAACAGCTGGTTTTGCCCTCTTCTTGGTCAGTGGATAAAGACGAGTCCCGGCACCTCCTCCAAGTATAATGCCAAGTACACTCTGAACATTATCATCAAAGAATCATTACATTACATTACATTCAAAATGATCCTTACCAAATTCGAATATAGTTCCTAACAAATGCATAAATAAGAACACAAGGATAACATTTACCAATGAATTTTCCCTTTTGTGATCTAAAAATCCCTCATTTCCCAATTTGGTTTCATCTTAACTATCATGAAATTCCACTAATCTAGCAGGAGCAATTCTATATCAAGCGAATCACAGAATTAGAATTAAGTATAAATAAACTCCAATTATGCATACCCAGTAGCTAAAACATTGAGAAAACAAACGAAAGATTGAATTTTTTTCATTTTACGAAGTTACAAGTACCCTCCACTCTATCTATCCTTATGCTAGAAGGAAAAATAGCCAAGGACTCAAAAGGGCCGACCCGGTTCAAATACCCACTTCGTGAGTGTCTGGAGAAGGGAATACTCTAGGCGGCCTTTACCCTGCTTTTGTAGAGAGGCCGATTAGAACCACCCAAGGACTCAAAGAAAAAAAGAAAAAGAAAAAAAAGAAGTGATCAACTCACTCGGCTAGCATCTGGATCAAGACAAGTCTGAGAGTTCTTAGAGTCAGAAACAGCCTTTGGAGAAACAATGATGGGGTTGCGGCTACATCTTCCGCTTCCTATTCCAGAAACTGTGGCAATCTTATCCCCACATAGCTGTGATGAAGTGAATGAGAGGTTGCGTATGGTGGCTTTGGATGAAGAAGAAGAAGAAGAAGAAGATGGTGATGACGATAATGGCACTTTCTGAGCACATATTGCAGTCATTGACGCCATGGGATCAAGCTCTCTCTCTCTCACGCACGCACTTCAACACTGCAAAGCAAAAGCCAAAGAAAGAAAGAGAAGGGTATGGTTCTGAGTTACACACTGTGACTTACGATTGCTATACATATATTCACGTGATGACCATTATTTTTTTTGAGAGGGATACCACCAAAATTTTCTACTATTAATTTATTACCTATCTAATTATCATTAGATTAATATTTTTCTTTTTTTTTTAAAAAACTTTTTAACATTATCTCTTTGATTCAATGGTGATCAGATAGGTAGTAAGTTGTTAGTAAAAAATTTTGGTAATAAGAATATCCTTCCTTATTTATTTATTTATGGGAAAAATATTTATTCTTTTAAATAACATAACTTATATTCTTTCACTCTTATAAAGAAATGAGATTCACATCTTTATTTTTTTTGTCAACTGTCTCCTCTTTATCTATCTCTTACTCTCTCTTAAAATGACACAACTTTACATCATTTAAAATGATATACACTTTATCCTTTATTTATTTTTTGAAAAGTGTATCTCCTTATAATACAACTTATATCATTTCATAAAGAGGTTAAATCTACATCTTTATATTTTTTGTCCATTCTGTTCTTCTTTATCTATATCTTTATTTCATTTAAAATGACACCACTTTACATCATTTAAGATAATACACATTTTTCCTTTTTAAAAAAAAAAATTATTTTAAATTTTTTTAGATAAATCATATTTTATTCCCTTCAAGGATCACAAGAGAAATACTAGTTCAATTCTACCACCCACGTGTCTGTCCCTATAATCCTCGATTCCTTGGATCTAACAAATATATATATATTTTAATCTATAATATATATTTAATATCAATACATTTATGTATTTATTTATATTTCTATTGATTATAGTTTATGTTATTATTAATTAAATACTAATTATTTTATGCATACGTAGCATAATTTATGTTAATAAGTTATTATACTTGACAATTTAATAATGTTTCATTATTTTGAGGGATGTTAATTCAGCTAACTTGGCCTCCCAAAAGCAGGCAAGTACCAGCCCACATTTTCTTACTTATATAGTTATATTTATACAATTACAGGTGAAAAAAACTAATTTAAAATATTTTATTTAATGAACTTATAAGAAAAGATTCAAATTAATTTATGGGAAAATATTTTCTCTTTTTAAAGGAGAAAACTTTTCTCCTACTAAAAACTCATACTATAAGCGGGGCCTACAAAATAGTGGAGAGAGAAAAAAATTCAAGGTGGGACCCACTTATGCTATGAGTCATTAGTAGGAGAAAAATTTTCTCCTTTAAAAGGAGAAAATGTTTTCCCTTAATTTATAGCCAAGATGTTAGTTTGACGACAATGTTGTGCTCTTATACCCTAATCAAAGAACCAGAAAAGTTAAATAAATAAAACTACAATTAATAATAATAATTTAATTTAAACTTACAATTAATAAAAATAATTTATTTTAAACTTACAATTAAATAATTAATATGTACCAACAAAGCCCAGCACAGTTGGTAGATAGCTGAGTTCCTTAAGCATGCTGACAGGGTTTGATCCCTGGCCGTGTGTATGGAATAGGCTTTGTCGGGAGAGGTTTACCCACTTAATGTGATCTCCCGCCTCGAAAGGATTAGTCTTCGAATGTCGGCGGGAGGATACCTTGGGAAACCAAAAAAAAAAATTAATATGTTTTACGAAAAATAATTGTATAAATATGCGTAAAGTTAAAGGATTTATTCTTTCTTCATCAACATAAGATAAAGTTATTTGTATCAGAAGCATGTGGAGCAACCTGGAGCTCATTTCTAATATTAACTCTACCATATTAGTTCTCATTCCAAAAACTAATAGCCGAGAGTATATTTCCCAGTTCAGGCCTATTTCACTTTGTTTAGTGGTGTATAAGGTCACATCTAAAGTTATTGTGCAGCGAGCGAAGTTTATAATGGAGAAAATTATTTCTCCCTTCCAAGTTAGTTTTGTTCCCAATAGGAAAATTCAAGATAACATAATCACTATGCAGGAATTAATCCATTCCATGCATAAAATACGAGACATGAGACCTTTCATGGCTATAAAGATTAATCTTATAAAGGCTCATTACAAGCTCAGTTGGAGTTTTCTGAAACGTACTCCGGAAGAAATTGTTTTTCCTAATCATTTGATTAATCTGATTATGAGTTGTGTGCACTTCCTTAAGACTAATGTTCGATGAAATGGTAGCAAATCAGATGAATTTATTCCCTCAAGAGTAATCATACAAGTGGATCCTTTATCTCTTTATTTATTTGTTATTGCAATGGAAAAATTATCACATATTATTAGCACTGCTGTTAGGGGTCATCTTTGGAAGCCTATTCGCGCAGGTAGAGGAGGTCCTCAGATTTCTCTCCTGGCTTTTGTAGACGATCTTATGATTTTTATGGAGGTGAGTATGGATCAAATAGATGTGCTAAAGCAATGTCTCAATTTATTTGAAGAAATTTATGGTCAAAAGCTTAGTGTAAAAAAACTACAATATTTTTCTCTAAGAACACTAATGAAGAGTTGGTTAGGAGCAAACCAATCATAGTGGCTTCAGGCGTGTGAAGAATATGAGAAGATATTTGGGGTCCACGATGCAATGAGAAAGAGTTATTAGAGATCTTTATGAGAGAATATTGTTGAGAAAGTTAGAGGTACGTTAAGCGCTTGGCATCAACAATGTCTTTCACAGGTTGGGCGTGTTACTCTTACACAATCGGTCATGGCAACTATTCCTTTTTTTTTTTCCAAATGCAGAGCTATAAAATTCCTAGGGGTATCTGCTTAGAGTTGGAGAAAATACAACGTGTTTTTATTTGGGGCATAAGGAGAATTGTCGTAGGCATCACATTATCAGTTGTGAGATAATTCTTCAATCAAAGACGTGTGGTGGTTTAAGGTTGAAAAGTTTATAATTGATGAATGATGTTTTCATTGATAAAAGGATTTGGGAGTACCATTCTTCTCTTAATCATCTTTGGGTTTAGGTGTTACATGCAAAATACGAGGTTGATAGGCGTTGTGGTGGTCCATTCAAATTTGTGGAAGAAGTTGTGTAGGGTGTGAAATTCCAAAAAAATCACTTTCATTTTCTTATGCATCTAAAAATAATTCTACTATCAAACACCTACTCGTAGACCGGGGAGGGCATTGCAAATTGCGGTTGGTCACATGAAATTAAAATATCAAGCTACAATATTTTGCTTTTTCCAAAACGATTTGCAATTTGGACCGTTCTTCTTCTCCTACTATTCTATTTATTTAATTGTTTTAAAGAATTGATTAATAAAGGAATAGGTACGAAGGAGAACCGTTGAGTTGAGAATCTGCCCGTCAGACGATTAGACATTTCATATGTCATTCCAATGCACATGTCTTTTTTGTCTGATATGATTATTGTTTGGGAATTTTTTTTTTTGTTATAGTTTAAATTTAAGTAAATACATTTTTTATTCTGAGTAAATTTTACGATACCCACTTTAATCCCTAACAAATTAAAAGGTCTATCGTAGTCTCTAAAAAATTCAAAATGGATCTATTTTAGTTCTTTTGAAGGACTAATATGAGAGTGAATTTATAGTGGTCCGGGACCATAGAGTATTGGGTGGGACCGAGGTGAGAGAAAGAGAGAAGAAGTTGAGGACAGAGGAGAGAGAAAAAAAAATAAAAAATAATACAAGTGTCAATTTTTTAGTGGAAGGACCACGGTGGTCTGGGAGCAAATTAAATTTTTTCCTAATATGGGTCTTTTTTGAATTTGTGAGGGACCACGATTTCAATTAAATAGGTCCATTTTAAATTTCTTAGGGACCACGATGGGCCTTTTTATTTGCTAGGAACTAAAGCGTGTATCGTGAAATTTGCTGAGCACCAAAAAGAGTATTTACTCTTTAAATTTTTATGCAATACTTTCTTTTATTTTTTAATAGATATGGGTCTAACATAATATATATTTATAGCATAAAAATTAATGGGAAAAATATTTGTACTTTTTGTTATAACAATATTTGTAATTTTAAATGACACAAATTTGTAATTTTTTTTATAACAATATTTGTAATTTTAAATGACACAAAATTATGTCATTTTTAAAACACTAAACCCTTAATTTAAAATCCTTATTACTTATTCTTATGAAAGTTTTAATACTTTTACAATAAATACAAATAAATTATTTATATTTATTCCTAAAATGATATTATTTTGGCTTAAAGATTATAATAATAAAGATGGCTATAACCTTGAAATAAATTATAATTATAAAAATATCTTAATTTTCGTTCTAAAACGACATCGTTTTGGACTAAATGGAGATAATTTATTTATACTCACAGCAGAACAAATGAATCCTTTTAGGAATTAATATTTCACATGTTTAAGGAGATATTTTTATTTTCTACACACATAAAAGTGTATAAGGCTCATATGGGTACTCTTATGCCATTTTTTTTTATAACATCTTATGCCATATTTAACATGAGGTAAAGTGTGTGTCATTTTAAATGATGTAAAATTACGTCATTTTAAGAGAGAGAAAGAGATAGATAAAGGAGAAGAGAGAGTTGACAAAAAAATAAAGGTGTGGGTCTCACCTCTTTATAAGAGTAAAAGGATATAAGTTGAGTCATTTAAAAGGACGAACACTTTTCCCTTTAACATGATATGGTTATATAAGAGAATCATTACCGTATAAAAGTAAACTAATGGTAATAAGGGAAGAGAAAAAATTTAAAAAGATAATTACAAAATCATTACCGTTAACATTAATTTAATTTTGTATAATTATTATTCCCCATATGACCATATCATATTAGATAAAACATAAGAGGATCCATTTCCAGAAAAGAGAATAAAAAAAACCATAAACTCCATCCACTTTTTTATATGTACAAGATAAAATTATTTCCTAATATTAATTGTTATTTTTATGATCTTAATCTCCTCCCAAGTCCCAAGCAAATGTATACCGTCCCAACGTATTACGAAGGAGTAGTTAATGGAAAAAAATTAACACTAATTTATTAATAAATTTTTTCTAAAACTAATTTTTAAAACGGCCTTTAAAAACTAGGATAAAGTTCAGGGTCTAATTATGTACAATGAATAATAAATACTTAATATTGATGTTCTTGACACATTCAAAAAACGATTATTTTAAAGTTAATTATGTAAATTACTGATAAATTTAAAAGTGTTTGTTTTACCATTCAAAATAAAGTAAATTAACCCAAATATAATTATTTGGGGTAGGTTATTCTAACACTAGTGTAAAGAATAAAAAATCTTACACTAAACTTTAATAGTTGATTTTCATGCATCTAACGGTTAAAATTTATTGAGTAATATTAATAAATTAATTATTAATTTCTAATAAATCATAACTATTATATTGATAAAATTAACGATTAAAATTTGATGCAAGACTTAATATTTTTATACCAATATAAGTTGATCATATCCTTAATTATTTTAATTTCGATAAGATTTTATTTTATCATGTAAAAAAAACTCCAAACGTGTCTATTTACATAGCACATTCCATGTCAATGCAAGTAGAGATGTGCATGAGTCGAATCGAATCAGATTTTTTAAAATACCGAACTGAATTGGTTTAAATGGTTCGATTCGAAAATGGTTCGGTTCGGTTCAAAACTGGTTCGGTTCGGAAGTGGTTCGGTTCGGTTCAAAACTGGTTCGGTTCGGAAGTGGTTCGATTCGATTCGATTTGGTTTAGTTCGGAACCGGTTCAGGTCGAGCCTCTTCTGAAAAGAAAAAAAAATAAAAAATTTATAAAATAAAGTTATGGGGCGGTTCGGTTCGGTTCATGGTTCGATCCAATTTATTAGTTATTTTACACACCCCTAAATGCACAAGAGAATGCGCCAACGAGTCATAAAAGAAAATAAATATATTTATGGTTCTTTTTCTATATATTTTATTTTCCCTATATTTATTTACTTTTAGATTTATTTTTTATATTTTTTTATTTTCTTCTCTTAATCTTTTTTTTTTATTTGGACTCGTGATTGCCAACTCAACAAGTTTGAAATAAAATGGATGTCGATATAAAAAAACCCTTTTAAAAATATTAGAATGATTTAGAATATACAATACTAGAAAAGTCGCGAATAGCGAGGGAATTTTGTAGGGAAAAATTCCTTTGCAAGCTGTAACGGAATTTGCGAGGAAAAGACAATTCCGACGGAAAATATATGAAATTTTCGTCACCACAACACCATTGCAGAATTCGTCGCAGGTCGGTCGCAATTTGCGAGGGAAATTAAATCCCTTGCAAAAATCATAAGTTTGTGATAGAAACTAGTGACAAAAAATATTGGCGAGGGAGTATATTATGTCGCAAAATTAGAAAATAACATGTAAATCAAATTTAAAAAGGACAAGAGTATAAATTGGGAAGGTGTCATTATAGATTGGAGAAGACTGTATAGACGAGATGCAATATGCGTATGAGAAAAAGTCGTTAAATGCGTCGCCACATCCTTTATGCAAACATTAAGTGTGTCTAGTGACAGTAGTGCCTATGTCAATTTAGTTTGTGGGAGATAAAAGTCTGTGAAAACTTAAGGTTTGTCTACAAATGAATGAGAAGTGAGAAGCATTTTAAAGACAAGGGAGTGTAAAAATCAGTCACCACAAAAGAAAGCAGAGAGAGAAGCATTTCAAAAAATTCACTTCAGAATAGAGGAAAGAGCAGTCTTTGAGCATTCTTCGATATATGTTTCATCTATCATCCGATCGAGCTGAGATTTTGTTGGCATATTCCTGACTTATCATTATTCATATTCAACAGTTGTTTTGTGGTTGGAGGTCTGTAGCATCACTAGATATTCTAAACCGAAGTGGTTTGTGTGCAGGATTCTACTGTAGGTAGTGATCTTGAGATAATGTTTTGTCTTAAGTACACCGTTGGATCGTGGTGAAATTTTTATGCAAGTTCTACACTCATTATACATAACATCTGACGGTCAGTTTGTTGATTGGAACTCTCAAGAAGGACTCGTGCTAATGCAAACAGAGGATGTTAGTATTCCTGCTCTGTTTTGGGCTGTGAGCTTCAAAGGGGAATATCTCTTTGTTCAACCATTGGATTATCCTCAAAATTAGTCAGTGTCATCCTATCTTGTATTTAATTAATTTTACTATTATGATTTTGGAGTTGTTACTTTATGTAGTTGGAATACATTTTGGACATAAGCTTGTTTATATGTATACCTCTTCATTTTTTGGTATAACTTGTTGTTGAGTTATTTATTTAATGTTACCGTTGGGATTATGTTCGTCTCTCCATGTTCTTCAATTGTTTACATCTTTTGGAGTTATGTAAAAGAACATAATTTAGCACGTACAATTGTATGAGTGTGTGTGAGAAGCAGAGGGAAATGTATGGAATCATCGTCATCACTGTACAAACTAATGAAAAATGACACTCATATATATATATAAGGTAGGATCCTTTGACACCTCATATGAGAGCCGTTAGACCAAAAGATCAACGGCTCTCAGATGAGGTGTCAAATTTGAAATTTGACACCAATGTCAAAGGATCC
This sequence comes from Gastrolobium villosum, assembly GCA_032173675.1. NCBI lineage: Eukaryota > Viridiplantae > Streptophyta > Magnoliopsida > Fabales > Fabaceae > Gastrolobium > Gastrolobium villosum. The sequence goes on along the minus strand of JAVKPL010010062.1, from coordinate 22,846 downwards.
TACCTATATATATATATATATATATATATATATATTTCAATGTGTGTTAGTAGCATTTTGATGACAATAGAGTATGGAAATCAATAACGGCAAGCGAATAGGGAGAGAGAACCATTTCAGAAAATAGGCTAATTTAAGAAAGGAAAGAATAGTCTTTGATCATTCTTTGTTATCTCCTTCATCTACCTTCCGATTGAGCTGAGATTTTGTTGGCATATTATTGACCTATCATACTTCATATCTAACAGTGGCTTTTCTGGTTGGAGGTCTGTAGCATCACTAGAAATCCAAAACCACAGAGATTTGTGTGCAGGATTCTATTGTATGCAGCGATCTCGAGAGAGATTCATGTAACTGCATACAGAGGATGTCAGTATTCCTACTCTATTTTGGGCAGTTAGGTTCAAAGGGGGAATATCTCTTTACTCTACTATTATATTGTCCTCAAAATTAATCAGTGTCCTCTTAAAGAACTTCTTCATTAGACATTTATGAACGGTGAATTCCCTTGCAATTATAAATGATTTTTAGAATTTTCAAAATATGAATATGTAGTCACACTTTTGCGAGGGAGATATAAAATCCCTCGCAACTAATAGATGTAATTATTTTGACTTTTGCGAGGGAAATGAGAAATCCCTTGCACTTGTGAACGCTTTTGCAAGGGAAATGTAAAATCCCTCGCAATTGTGACGATTTTGACAATTAATGATCATTAATGGTTATTAATGAGTGTTCTGCGAGGGGAAATATATTTGTTGCAGTCTGAGGCATAATTGGAGGGAAAATGAAACGGTTAATGCTTGATTTTGCTTCAGAATTGGCGAAAAGGTATCCAGTGGCTTTCCCTTTCACCACTGTGTGTCAAACGACCTCTGTCTCCCTTTCACCTTCACCAACGGTTTTCATCATAAGCCTCCCTTCCCTCCCATTCACTGTCAGTCTCCTTCCTACAAACCACCGGATACCCACTAGTACCCACCACTGGACACCCACCATTTCCGTCAAGGTAGAATTTTCTCGCTTGTGTTTCTTTCTCTCTTTTATTCTGTTGGGAACTTTTTTGGTGACCCATTTTTGGTATCATTATCTCTCCCGTGTTGATTTTCTCATCTGAAAATGTCTTGCTGTAGTGGTAACTGTGGGTGTGGAAGTGGCTGCGAGTGTGGAAGAGGCTGCGGAGGGTGAGATTCTCATTTGCTTCTGAACATTGGACAAATGTACTTCATAGAGAAACCACTCAATAAATATTGTCTGCCATTCTGATATACTTAGCTAAGCACATCTTTATGTTATAGAAATTTATTACCATCAATATTTGATGGAGAACACAATATTTACTTCATATATAGAAACATCATCACATTGTATCTTACTTTACAAATTGTTTTTGGTCTTATTATTGTTGTCAGTGCCATTTCTTTATCTCGTCTAATATAACAGCCCACACATATATCTAGCATTTCATGGAGCAGAGGACTTTGCGAGAGAATGAGTCATTTCTTTTTTATCATTGCTTTAACTTTAATTATATGATCCTAAACTTTTACATGTGGAGTACTGTGGCTTCTGTCTTTTTTGTCTTACCTTTCATTCTTAATTTTGTGTTTATGCTGCTAAATTAATTCAGCTTTGAAACCCCTTCAAAATGGGGGGTAAAAAAATGGTGTTGTGGGAATTGGATCCTCCCATAACCCTGATTTCCTTCTCTCTCCCTTAGAGATAGATTCACTTAAACAGTGATAATGATGATAAAACAATAAAATATTATTATAATAAAACTAGCCACCACAAATAGGTACATCAAGTAACGTTATCAGTTGTCCGTATGTGAAATGTACGTGTTTCAGATTTTGAACGCTTGACCAAGTCAGGGAGCATCTGTGTAGGGGCTTCATGCCGGACTATGAATGTTGGTATACAATGGGGAAATTCGACAGGCACATGCTATTCTAGGAGGTTATTTTGGGGAAACTAGTCAACGACACAACCTCAACGAATATCAACAATTGGTTATGAATGTTGCGGGACTGTCGATTGGGCAAAATTTTAATCCCGATACTCATGCCGAACCATCCTACATGGTAGAGGATCCTAATCCAGAAGTGGAAAGGTTTTACAACATGCTTCAAGATGCTCAACGTCCATTATGGGAATGTTGTGAACATATTCAACATGCTGAACATACAGCGCTATCAGCAACCCTAGCAACACTACGGGTGAAGAGTGATCACCACATGAGTGAGTCTGCTTACAATGGCTGGATGCAGCTCATGCGTCAGGTTGTTCCTAAAGACAATAATATGGCGAAGGATTTTTACCAAGCAAAGAAAAAGGTGAAAGAGCTTGGGCTGGGATGCACAAAGATTCATTGCTGTCCCAATGAATGTATGCTATATTATAGTGACAACATTGAGCGCACCAAATATAAGTTTTGCGTATATGACAAGTACAAAGCTATGAGGGACAGAAGGAAAATGACCCATGAAGTATAAACCTTACATATTTAATTATGATATTAAATGCTAAATCGATGGTTAAAGGGTTTAATTAGTGAAAATCCTGAGATTTGGGGTCAAAATACCCATAAGGGGCAAAATGGTAAATTGTCAATTGTGTAACCCTGAACAGTGAAATGATAAATCGAAGCATAATTTGAGAAAAATAATACCAGAAACGGATTCAGAGCGAAATTTGGAGTTTGTAGGTCAATTTTGGGAAATTTGATGAATAGTGATTTTACCAGGGTAAAATACTGCGGTATAATTGTACCGATAAGTGCAAAAATATGATCAGTATTTCTAGGAAGTAAAAATATGATGTGAATGAGAAAAATATGTAAATGATGAATTTGTAGGTTAAAATGAATGTTTAAGTGAGTTAAGTGACAAGTGGGACCCACTCCCACTCAAGTGAGTGAGTTATAACACATGAGAGAGAGTTTTTGTCACGAAAAGCTAACCTTATCTCTCCTCCCATCAGCCCCAAATCGTGAAAACCACCATGTGAGACCAAATCATGAGCTTGAAATTCCATCTCCATTTTTAGGCACTTTTAGAAGAAACTTGCAACTACAAAGTTGTTCCCCACACCATTGTGAGTGTGTTTCATGTTGAGAGATTCTTGTGGGGAGTATTGAGTGAGGAGATATTCCGCTCCTAAAGATTTCGACCTAGGTGATAAGTGGGGACTTTAGAGCTCTCATTTCTTGCATTGGTGCTTGGAAACCATTCCTAGGGAGCTTGGGAGTTCATTTGTGTTAAGTATTCCCAATTTCATTGAGTTATTTGAGAGATCATAAATTTGATGAATATGTGAATAATGTATGTGAGTTATGGTAGTTGGAGAGCTTTAATGGTAATGTCCCTTTGTAATTTATTGTTCACAATGATAAATGATGATGATTGAACCAATAATATTTATGGTGATGTAGAACTTTGTAACTTAGTGAAAAATTGGTGGAAAAAGATGGAGTTGTGGGTTCTAGTCTTAAATATGGTTGGTGAGAATTATATGTAGGTTGTTGGGGAATTTAATGTGGATGTTGAATGAAAATGAGACATGATAGAACAATTGGAAATCCCTTGGTTTGTAACAAGGTGCCCATTGGCAATATGGAGATAGTTTGATGGAAATTGGGTTGGAATGTGAGAGTGATTGTGTGTTGTTTGGTTGTTGGTACTTGTGATCAAGTTGTTGATGATCATTGTTGTATGATCATTGTAGGTTACCTCTCGCGAGTTCAATAGAGGCAAATTGAGCTTGGAGCTAACGTTGAAGAACATTGCTTGTGAGGAGTTGAGGTAAACTCTTGGTACTTGGGTTGTACCCCTTTGTGTGTTCCGCCACACTTATTGGAAGGTAGTGGTTGGATTGTGTGCTCTTTGATATTGTGTGAAATGGCATGTTCATGCATTATTGTCTTGACTGTGTGACATATCTGCGATCTCTGGCCAGTAGATGTTTGTTGTTTGGATTTCTGCTGGAGATATCCCTTTGGGGGATCCCGGTCGGGTTTTTCCATGGGGCCGTCTCTGGGAGCAGTACCAGGACGATCCAAACGTGGGACTTCCGCTTGATAGGTCTTTTGAGGAGTTTCAGTTGGATTTTTCCATGAGGTCGTCTCATCCATGGGAGAGGCGCCAGGAAGCTTCCCGGGAGTTATATGATGGGGTCCTTGAACGTAATCCGTGTGTGGATGTTCTTGGATGTGAGCCCGGTGTGTTGTGATTTTGTATGTTATGCATTTTATATGATGATCATTGTATGCACATTGAGTGAACCATGGGGTGGAGTGATCCTCTAGTACCCTTGGATTATTGAGATATATTTATATATCTCACCCCGCATTTGGGGACATCATCTCAGGTTATAGTGAGTATGGAGGATCTTCGGGCAAGAGGCCTGCTTAGTGGATGAGTTGATCATGGTGTTTATATGGAGAGCATAGAGTTTTGGAGGATTACATTTGATGCACATAGCATAGTGTCTAGCATTTTGGATTTAGGTTATGAACATATTGCATGTTGATATTGCCATGCTTTTGGGTGTTCATGACTATATTCTAAGTCTTTTGTAACTGATGTATATTCTATGCCTTTTTCTTATATCGATATTTCGGTGAGCATGAGACTTGTCCATATCACTTGGTATTAATTGAAGCACTTGGTGTTGTAAACATAATACATTTTGAAGAATTCATATGATGGAAGGGTCAAGCACTTATTAGATAATGTACTATGTGAAGATAAATATATATATATATTACATGATGTAAGATTATCTTTTAGGTCACATGTTGAGTGGGAAGTAATTCCCCAAAGGAAAATAGATGAAAATAAGGAAAATCAAGTATGCATCAAGTATAGGGAACTCAAGCGCTGATATGGGCGCTCAAGCGCGCCACGTACGAGAAATATAGGAAAATTCCCCGCCCTTGGGCGCTCAAGCGATCGCTCAGGCGTCCAATAGGCGCTCAAGCGTGCGAAATACCTTGAAAGAGCCCGTTTTTCTACCTTTAGGCGCTCAAGCGCCAAGTTGGGCGCTCCAGTGCGCTTCCCAAAAACAGCACAGACGCAATTTGGCAAAATTGCCATAACTCAAGCTACAGAGCTCCGATTTGAGCGCGGTTTGAATCCATGCGTAGCTAACGAAGACAGATATAACATAGTAAGATATGAGATTCAAAAGGGAAGTAAGTGTGGAATTAATCGGGTAATAAGGAAAATAGTGAATACAGAGGTACCGAACATGAATAAAATAGGTTTTAAGCTTTGTTGATTTATGGGAACCACTTAGAATCTTTAAATGTAAGTTGCATGGTATTAAGCTATGGCGTTTATAATTCCGCAATATGTTTTGAGTTATGATTAGGGCTGGCAATATGGGCCAGGCCCGACGGGCCAGCCCGTTTAACTCGCTCAAAATGGCGGGCTGGGTTATGAGTCCCAACCCATTAACCCGATGTAACCCGCCCCGTTTACAGATGGGTTAAACGGGTTGTTAAGAAAATGGGCCGGGTTGGCCCGATGGGTTAAAAAAATTTATTGAAAGTTGAAATGAAAAATAAGAGAATCATTTGCCCTAAATCTAATTTTGCCATTGGAACACAGTCGGTAGAGCGCAGAGGCAGAACACAGTCGGCAGAGTACTCTCCTCTTGCGGTGAAGGGAACGAATGACGCTGGACAACCAGAGCTTGCAGCAAGTTTGATTTCATAGTTTTTGCTTCATTTTTCTCATTCCTTTGTTTGTGTAGAATCCTCCTTCTGCTATTGGGATTATTTTTCTTGGCTCCATTTAGGTTTTTCTTGGTTCAACTCTCTTTTCTCAACCATATCCATCCGCGCGATTTGTGAGATAGGAGTCTTCATCTTCGGTTCCCATTTCACTGCAACTCTCTCTAATTTCTTTCCTCACTGAAGACCAACTGGTTGGTATGCACTTCTACCCATTTCTTTTTTTTGCTTTGTTATATAGAAAAAAACACTAGGCTTTAATTATAGGTTTTAGTTATATGAATTTCAAGATTTATTTTGCTTCTTATATTCGATGCCATGGGAGAGTTCAACAACAAACAACTAGAAAATTCATGCAGATGAGGATACTATTAGTTAAGTTCTTAGGGATTTTTGATCATGTTCTTTTGCTTATAGTTTTTGAATTTATAAGTTTACCAAATTAACTACTTTAGATTTAAAATTTTGTATTTATCTGTTGAGCAGGCCTTTTATTTTTGTTATTCGTGCAATATAAATTGCTAATTTAGGAGTAGTTAAGAACTTAAACCTTATTTTGGAATTATTTTAAAATGCTAAATGGTAAGAATGGATGTTTTCTGAAAAGACTAATGAAAAGAGAAACTCATAAAAATGAAACATGTCATTTTCTTTCAAGCATGGCTTCTACGAAAAATGCAAGGTCACAATCCAACCATGATTAGTTATTATGAGGCAAAAAACCCATTCCTTTTACTGCCTGTTCCAAATCTTTATTTTTCTTTTGGAAGTACCTTTCTGTAATATTTGATGTATTATTTTCATCTTGTTATGTCAATATATGCCTTTTCTTTTGTTGCGTTGGATTGGATAATTATATGCATCGAGTTGATTATGATTCTGTTTGAAATATGATTCTGTTTGAACATGCCTAGTAGTTTAATGATATATATTGTCGTTGTTCTTTATAGTTGATTATAAATGGAGGTTAATGAACTTATTGATATGGAAAGTTGTGAGAATCAAGAAGGTCAATCTATTGTTGAATCCACAAAGAAGAAGGCAAAAACAGAAACTTCAGATTATTGGAAGTTTTTTTACCAAGATAGGAGTAGCGGATGATGGAATTGAGAGGGCAAAATGTAATGGTTGTAATCAAGAATACAAAGTTGGTGGAAAAAATTATGGAACGTCACATCTGAAACGCCACATTCTAAAGTGCAAGAATATTAAATTTGAAGATGTGGGTCAAATGATGATAGATATGCAAGGTAAATTGAAAAGTCAGAAAATAGATCAAATGGTATCACGTGAGATGTGTGCCCTTGCAATTATTGAGCATGATTTGCCTTTCAATTTCGTTGAGTATGAAAGGATTAGGATGTGGGTAAGTTACTTAAATCCTGATGCAATTCCAATTACAAGAAATACTGCTAAGAGCGATGTCTTAAAGATTTACATGAGAGAGAAGGAGAACCTTAAAGATATAATGGCTAGCATTCCAACTAGGATCTGCTTAACTTCTGATTTGTGGACAGCTTGTAATACAGATGGTTACATATGTTTAACAGATCATTTCTTTGATAGGAATTGGAAGTTAAATAGCAAGATTCTTAACTTTTGTCATATGCCTCCTCCTCACACTGGTTTTGAATTATGTCAAAAAATTTTGATTTATTGAAGGATTGGGGAATAGAGAAGAAGTTATTTTCTATTACTTTGGATAATGCATCTGCGAATGACAATATGGTGAGAAATTTGAAAAGTCAGCTTGGTTTGCAGAAATTGTTGTTATGTGATGGACAATTTTTTCATATTCGTTGTTCTGCTCACATTTTAAATCTAATTGTTCAAGAAGGGTTGAAAGTTTCTAGTGATGCCTTGAGCAAAATTAGAGAAAGTGTCAAATATTTAAGGGGCTCTGAAGGCAGAATGAAAGCATTTAAAGAATGCATTGATCAAGTGAGGGGAATTAACACTTCAAAAGGCTTATGCCTAGATGTCCCTACTAGATGGAATTCAACTTATCTGATGCTTGAAAGTGCTCTCATATACCAACGAGTGTTTGCTATTCTTGAATTCAATGATAGAAATTATAAATATTGTCCTTCACTTGACGAATGGGATAGAGGAGAAAAAATTATGGCGTTCTTGAAGCCATTTTATGATATTACTGAGTTGATTTCTGGCACATCCTATCCTACTGCCGATGATGTGAAGATTGATGATGTGAAGACTGAAGATTGATGAATGATGACGATGGTAGCTCATGTTTTGTTGGAGCTTCTTCAATGCAATGAATTAAGCAAGCAATTTGAATTTGTGATTTTTTTTCCAATTTGAATGGACATTGTTGTGTATTGTAGCTAAACTTGATAATTGGTTTCATGCATTGATATTTTTATTTTATTTTTTGGGTTGGCTTGTAGAATAGGTTTTAAGCAGAATTCTTACGGTACTTTGATTCTTAAATATTATGTGTTTTTATGTGTTTTTTATGCTGTTTTTTTTTCTTTTTTGTTTTATTTTAGTAGTTTTTTATTTTGAGCGGGCTGGCCCGCGGCCCGCCAGCCCATTCATAAAACGGGACGGGTTATGAAGTTCAACCCATTTTACCAAAACGGGGCGGGCTGGCCCGACCCATTTTGGGCGGCCCAATGGCGGGCCGGGGCGGGCCAGCCCGTATTGCCAGCCCTAGCATAAACATCAGATAACATAGCATAGAAGAACTCATATAGTGCAACATAAACATATAAATTCTAGGGCTATACTATCCGAATATGGGAAATATCCGGATATGATATCCGGATATTGATATCCGGATATGGATATCCAGATATTGCCCCGACATATATCTGGATATTCTGGGTTTTCGAGAACAATAACGGTACTGTTCATACAGAATTCCATTTTGGGTTTGTGGACCCAAGATTGGTTAGTGTGGACTTCTGTAATGAATATATAAGTCAGAATCTAAGTGATTAAGGGCTTATGGCTTTGTGGGAAGCCTAAAGACGTAAAACGTAAAAGGAAAACGTTGTCTTTATGTTATATGATTATGGATTTGGTTGTTGATATGGTTACTGGTCCAAAACAGATTGTGATTCTGCTGTGTTTGGACTTTGAGCTGATCAGACTCTTGGCTTGGATAGTTAGCTTGCAAGGTAAGCTTTCGTGTCCTCGGTTTAGCCATTGTTGGTTCCACCATGTCCCATGGGGGATGTTTTATATGCATGATGTTGTTGTCATGTATTACTTTATGAAATATTACTAAGCTGTTATATGCGAGTGCCTTTATGATATGCATGTGGTGTTCGCCTAGACGATATGTGATCTTGTGGGAAGGTACGGCATGGGCGCGTACTGTGTGGGTAATAGACCTATTCCTAGACTTCTCTGGCCAGTAGAATAGTTACAACACACATGGCATGAATATCTGTTGCACTGCATTGATTTTGGAACTTATATCGTCGAACTTATTTTTGAACTTATATTGCACATGTAAGTGAGCTTGGGGTGGAAGATACGTGAGGACCCATTGTCTTACTGAGATTTCTGTTTAGAGATCTCACCCCACGTTTGGGCTCAGGTTCAGGTAATGCGGGGTTTGAGACCTCTAGTGGCTGGAGGCCGGAGCTTAGCTGATATATGCTGTTTATGATGACATGTTTGGGATGGTGACATTGCTTTACATTTGCTATTATTATGATGCTGGTGTTGAGACTGCTGTTGGGCTTTGTTGCCTTATTTGGTGAGCATGAGGATTGTCCATGCCACATTGATTATGTTTGTTTACTTTGACTTACTATGTATAAGCTATCAAGATATTCTCCGGACTACGTGATGTAGATCCGTGAGTAGAGACACATTTTATATATAAGGTATTTCAGTTAGTTGTCTTTTGCAATTTACATACAGGCAATGTTTTGGAAATGAATTAAGTAATGCAACTTGGTAATGATAATGATGTCACAATTGAAAAGAAAAAGATATTCCGCAATTTTAATTAAGCGTGGCTTAATACGATGATATGTTAACAAACCGGGTATACACAGGGTGTTACACCTTGTTTTACTGAGATTTCTTTTTAGAGGTCCCACCCCACGTTTGGGGCACCATTTTCAGGTTCAGGTAACACTGGGGTTGAGACCTCGGGCGGCAGGAGGCCGGAGCTTAGCTGATATATGCTGTTTATGATGATATTGCTTGGATGTTGACATGTCCTTTATTTATTATCATGTTATCTGTGCTGAGACCTTGTTGGGCTTTTTAGCCTTATTTGGTGAGCATGGGGTTTGTCCATGCCACATTGACTATGTTTGATGTTTTAGTTCTGAGTTGTATAAACTATTAGCATATTCTCCGGATTGCGTGTTGTAGATCCGTGAGTAGATACACATTTTATATATGAGGTATTTCAGTTAGTTGTGTATTTGCAATTATATACAGGCAATCTTTTGAAATGAGTTAAGTAATCAACTTGGTAAATGATAATGACGTCATAATTGAATGAAAGAAAAAGTTATTCCGCATTTTAATTAAACATGGCTTAATACGATGACATGTTAACAAACCAGGTATACACGGGGTCTTACAGGGTCGGTACACTGCATCACCCTGAATATATTGTCCAGGGCCTGAAGCCGTCTAGCAACAACAATGGGATCATAAGACCCATTAAAAGAAGGTGGCTTATACTTGCGGAAAGCATTCAGCCTGCGGTTAATCGCATCACGGTCCTCAGCAGGCTCATGGTAAGTCTGCATCACCCCAGTAAGGTGACTGCCATCACCCATATGGCTCTGACTATCGTCCTGTAGACTGGGTGGAGGTGGCGGTCGGAACTGGCCCTCAGTGCGGTCAGCCCTCATCTCCTCCAACATGACCCTCATCATGGTCATGTTCGCAGCCTGTTCGCCTCAAGAACATCTTTTGTGGCCTTCCGGTTCGCCTCTCGAATGACATCCATCATTGCCAAGTTGGCCAATCTAGCGGCCTCCTGATAAGCTAGTTTAGCCGCTTGCATTTCAGCTAATGCAGTCAGGATCGGGTCGGGTTGACCCTCATTAGTCTCCCGGTTCCTCCTAGGTTGCATGTAAGAACCCGCACCGCTAATTAAGGTGATTAATTAAATAAATGTGATAATTAGGAAATAATTTCATAATTGACCCTAATAATTATTATGAGGCTCTAATAATGATAGTAAGTGGGTAATAATGCTGAAAGTCTCTTTTCGGAAGAAAAGTGTAGATACCAGTTCTGCTAGTCGGTATAAATTCATACCGAAAAAGTATTCCGAAAAATTATAATAAGTGCATGATAATTACTAGAATGATATGTAGGACTTGTAAAACAAGTTTCAAGTCAAAATAATAAGATCTGATGCCAGAACTGATACTGGCTATGGAAAAGCGCGTATCGGAAAGGTGCTCCGAAAAATAAAAAATATATATGATAATTCTTAGAAAAATTAGTAGGTTAAGATTTCAAAGTTTGGGATTAAAATCTTTTGTGTAGCTATTAATGCTAATACTGCGCGTTAAATGACCAAGTGGCTATTTATACTCATACTAAGGGCACACAACCCTAGAAATCAGAATTTCCTGCGTGAGTGTGGCTGGACAGGGAGTGTTGGCACTGTTCCATTGCCGACTTGGTGCTTCCGTGGCTTCTCTTCACCATTTCTTCATGAGAAACCACCAAATCATCATCTTTTCTCTTGATTATTCCTTGTAAACACCGTGTGATTGTGTTGGGGTTGTGTGAGAGGTTTGGTTTCTGAGTTGGTGGGTTTTTTTGGAGTGCTTTTGGTGCTGACTTTGGAAGTTGGAGTTGTTGAGCCATTGTAGTGGCATTTTGAGCTTCAAGGAGTCTCCTTTGTGAAGAAAGGGCATAGCTTGTGTTGCCATTTTCATTTCTAAGCATAGTCAGAACTTTGAGGGACCATTTCTGAGGTCCAAGAGCCATTGTTGCTCTGTTTTGAGCTTTGGTAAGCTTTGCCACCTTTGATCTTAAGTTTTGTGGTTTAAAGGTTGTGTCTTGCCATGTTTAATAAGCTAAACAAGTAACCAATAGGTATGTGAACCTAAAATAGATTAAATATGCATGCTTTAACGTATTTAAGTGTTAAAAGTTGGACCTTTGGTGGATGTTTTCACGAAATGCAGAAACTACATTCTGTCGTGAAATATCCGGATATGTGTTCGAGAAATATCCGGATATTGATATCTGTAACAGCCCGTGTTAACCCGGATTGTTAACATACTATCGTATTAAGCCATGCTTAATTAAAATGCGGAATAACTTTTTCTTTAATTCAATTATGACGTATTAACCTTAGCCAACTTGATTACTTAATCAATTTCATAAAATACTGCCTGTATGTAAATTGCAAGACAACTAATTGAAATACCTCATAAATATAAAGTGTGTTTCTAAGTCACAGGACTACGACACATAGCATGGACCAAAATCCTGATACTTAAATACAACTTTAAATAAAGAAGACAATAACAAGTCTATGTGGCATGGACAAACCCCATGGTCACCAAATAAGGCAACAATGCCCAATATCAGTCTCAACATAATAATAATGGAAAACATAATAGCAGCCAATAACCAGTAACCAACATGTCAGCATAACACAGATATGTCTAACTTAACTCTGGCCTCCTGCCACCTGAGCCCTCAACATTACCTGAACCTGAAATAAGCGTCCCCAAACTTGGGGTGAGATCTCTAAACAAGAAATCTCAGTAAGAAAAGGGATCCTCAAGGATCTTCCACCCCAAGCTCACTTACATTTGCAATATAAGTTCAAAAGCAATATTTCCAATATTAGTTCCAAAACTATGCAGTGCAACAGATATTCGTGCCATGTGTGTTTTTACTATCTACTGGCCAGAGAAATGTAGGAATATGTCTAAACCCACATGAGTACAAGGAACACCGCTTGCACCTCACCCACAGCCTCACCTTATCGTATGTATCTCATACTCAGGCTTACCGTAAAGGTGGACACCACATGCATATCATAAAGGCACATTGCATATAACAGCTCAACAGCATTTCCAAAAATCAAAGCATGAAACACTGCATGCATAAACCACATCCCCATTGGACATGGTGGAACCACGACATGGCTAAACCGAGGACACGAAAGCTTACCTTGCAAGCTAGCTATCCAAGCCAAGAGTCCGCACAAACTCAAAGTCCAAACACAGCAGAATCACAATCTGTTTTAGACCAACAATTATATCAATATTCATGTTCTAATATTTATAATGTTAAACTAGACATCTTGAGGTTTCCAAAGATATGCTTTATGTCTCAATCGGAGTTGTATAACTCCGATTATGTTTTTTGCAAATTTCTTACAAGCTGAAATTCTAGCAATGGGGGTCGCGACTTCAAACATAAACTCAGAGAAATCCACTTATCCAATGGATCTGAAGATTTACAGGGTTGTAGCCCTATGTGTTATCTTCACATAGGTCCAAACCTCACTCAATTTAGAGCTCTGTAGCTCAAGATATCGAAATTTTACTAAACTAGGTCGTTGTTGTCTCGCGAAGTATTCGATTACTGCATTTTCCTAGAAAAGTATTCGAATACTGCTCGAAAAGAATTCGAATACTTCTTCGACAGAATGCAGAAAACTGAGTTTTAAAGGTAAAATCGACCTCCAATGGTCCAAACTCGATATGGAGTCCAAGAACTCCTTAAACAGATGTTTATTAACATGTTATGAACCTAAAAACACATTCCTTTAATCAAATGGTTCAAGTCACGATTTCTAATTGCTTAAACAAGCTTAAAACATCAAAATACACAAAGTGTGACCAAAGTATACCTTCCAAGTCTTAAAACTCCGAAAATGAAGTGGCTTGGAGCTCCAAACCCAGCTCCAAGGTTCTGTCCATATAGGTGTACGAAAAAGAATAACAAGGTTACACCTTTCCCCTTCAAAATGGCTTCTTGAAACCTTCAAAGTCAAGGACAAGACTCTCACCACAAGAACAAACCAACTCAGCCCCGAAATCACCCTATAACAGTGGCTACCACTCAGAAATGGAGAACCTTTCACTCTCCAAAGGTTCAAATACACTTACACAAGGACTCTTTATAAAGGACTCAAGAGAAATGGTGGTCTCAAGGTGAAGAGAAATGGAAGAAAAGAAGTCACAAGGCTAAGGAGAAAATGAGGAACAATGGAACAGTGGCAGCTGCTCAGCCTCCTCAACACTCACACATAGGATAATTTTCTAGGGTTATGTGCCCACTAATGGTAGTATAAATAGCCACTTAAGTCATAACGCGCAGTATTAGCCTTAATACCAACGCAAAAGATCTTGATCCCAAACTTTGGAATCTAAACCTACTCATTTTTCTAAGATTTTTCACATATTTTTTTTCTGAGCACCTTTCTGGTTCTCGCTTTTCCATAGCCATTATCAATTCTGGCATCATTTCTCATTATTTTGACTTGAAACTTGTTTTACAAGTCCTACATATTATTCTAGTAATTATCATGCACTTATTATAATTTTCCGAGATACTTTTCCGTTACGCATTTATACCGGGTAGCAAAACCGGTATCTGCACTTTTCTTCCGAAAAGCGACTTTCAGCATTTTTACTCACTTACTATAATTATTTAAGCCCAATAATAATTATTAGGTTCAATTATGGAATTATTTCCTAATTATCATAATTAACTCATTAATTACTTTAATTAACGGTGCAGGTTCTTACAATATCCGGATATGGTATCCGGATATTGATATCCGGATATGGGGTTCTGTGATATCCGGATATGCCCTCGACATATATCCGGATATTCTGCGATTTCAATGAACAATGAGGTACTGTTCATACAGAACTGATCTATGGGTTTATGGACCCTAGTTGATGAAGTGGTGCTTCTGTAATAACTTAACTAAGTCAGAACCTAAGGGGTTAAGGGCTTATGGCTTTGTGGGAAGCCTTAAGACATAAACCGTAAAAGGAAAACGTAGTCTTTATGCTTATACGTATGAGCTTTGGTTAATGATATATTTTGGTCCATAACAGATTGTGATACTGCTATGTTTGGGCTTTGAGAGTGGTTGGACTCTTGGCTTGGATTGATTGCTTGCAAGGTAAGCTTTCGTGTCCTCGGTTTAGCCATGTTGTGGTTCCACCATGTCCCATGGGGATATGATTATATGCATGTTGTGTTACATGCTTTTGATGTTTAGGAAATGCTGTTGAGCTACTATATGCAATGTGCCTTTATGATATGCATGTGGGGTCCACCTATACGGTAAGCCTGAGTATGTAGTACATACAATATGGTGAGGCTATGGGTGAGGTGCAAGCAGTGTTCCTTGTTCTCATGTGGGTAATAGACGTATTCCTGCATTTCTCTAGCCAGTAGATAGTGATAAAAACACATGGCATGAATATCTATTGCACTGCATAATTTTGGAACTGATATTGTAAATTACTTATTTTGAACTTATATTTCACATATAAGTGAGCTTGGGGTGGAAGATTCTTGAGGACCCATTGTCTTACTGAGATTTCTTGTTTAGAGATCTCACCCCACGTTTGAGGACGCTTATTCCAGGTTCAGGTAACTTGGGGGCTGATGCCTCTGGCGGTAGGAGGCCAGAGCTTAGCTGATTTTATTCTTGCTGTTTGCTGTCATGACTGGATATTAGCTGCTATTATGTTTTCTTCCATCAAATAGCATAGCAGCAACAGATATAATCCAGCATCCAAGCATAATCACAAACAACAGATATCTAACTCAGCTCCGGCCTCCTGCCGACCGAGGTCTCAACCCTAGTATTACCTGAACTTGAAAATGGTGCCCCAAACGTGGGGTGAGATCCTTAAAAAAAAATCTCAGTAAGACAAGGGGTCCTCAAGGATTGCTCCACCCCAAGCTCACTTACATGTGCAATATAAGTTCAAAAGCAGTTTAACAATATAAGTTCCAAAATCAGTGCAATGCAACATATATCATGCCATGTGTGTCAACTATTCTACTGGCCAGAGAAATGCAGGACTTACTTACGTCTATTGCCTACATTTAGTGCAAGACACCTCTTGCACCCACCCACAGAATCACCCTATTGCATGTCTCTCACATACTCAGGAGCTCGTCTAGGTTGAACACCACATGCATATCATAAGGCATTCACATAATAGCTCAACAACATTTCAAATATTAATACATGAAAACACATCATGCATATAAACCATCCCCCCATGGGACATGGTGGAACCAATAATGGCTAAACCATGGGGGTTCTTCATTCACATGTGGGGAAATCGCCAGAGAAACGGCAAGATCTGGGAACAGGTTCCTCTTCGTTCGGTCAGGCAGAAGTTCAGACAGAGATGGGGCAGAAGGAGAACACCGATCCACGATCGTTGCTGAAATTTGTGAAAATGGAGATTCCGTTGTTTGATGGCACAGATCCAGATAATTGGATCTTCAAGACGGAACTTTTCTTCGAATTGCAGAAGGTTCCACCGGCGTTAAAGGTTCAACTGGCTGGTCTGAGAATGGAAGCTCCTGGTTTCAGTGGACATACAAAGGAGGAACGATTCGGTTATGGGCGGATTTCACAAAGGCTTTACGACAGCGTTTTGGTGTGAAGCCACATCAGAATATTACAGGCATGCTGTCCAAGGTAACACAAACAGGGTTACTCAAAGATTATTTGTTTGAATTTGAGAAATTAATGAATCAAACGACCAATGTTGATGATAATCTGTTACTGAGTTTCTTTGTATCGGGGTTATCCCCTGATTTACGAAGAGCAATTGAAATTCATGAGCCTAAATCTCTTCAACGAGCAATGCATTTTGCATTTGTTTATGACGCTCATTACACAGAGCTACGTTTGTCTGTGAATAATGGGACATCCAACAATCAAAAGAGAAGTCAGTTTCGTAGTTATCAGTCCAGTGAAGGGGTGACCTCTCAAGCTTCGAACGTGTTGTCTTCAGGGGGTTCCACATTACCTACCAAAACCGCATCTTCTTCAGCTTCAACATCTCAGAATCAGTCATCTTTGGCATCCACATCCCAGGTACCAATTAAGAGAATGTCTCAGGAAGAGTGGAATAAAAAACGTGAGCTGGGTTTATGTTTCAGTTGTGATGAGAAATGGAACAAACAACATAGATGTAAAGGGAAATTCTTACTCATGGTGGGAGAAGAGTTGGAGGATGAGGAGGAAGGAGAGGAAATTGTCTGGAATTTTAATGGGACTGGTGCAGCTAATGAGGATGCAGCATTGCATTCCTTATCGGAATTACACCATTCCAAAGCCTTGAATTTTGTTACAACTATTCAAGGGCAAACAGTAACAATTCTGGTTGATACTGGTAGTACGCATAGCTTTATACAGAGACATTTAGTTTCAGCTTTGCAAATTCCAGTGGTACGAATCAGAAAAATGAGGGTGTTCCTAGGAAATGGTGAGTTTTTGGTTTGTGACAGTAAATGTCCGAAGATGAGGCTGGTGGTGCAAGGTCAGACATTTGAGATGGATTTATTGGTACTGGATCTTGATACACTCGGTATTATTTTGGGAATGACATGGCTGGAATCATTGGGAAAAGTAACACATGACTACAACCAGCTTACCATGGAGTTCGATTGGCAAGGGAAGGGGGTGAAGTTGAAAGGAGAATCTGGTGAAGGCATCCACAGTAAGTCTGTAATAGGGAGTTGCTTATCCTTAGCCTGTGAAGTACAACAACAGTTCGGGGCTTCTTTGGATAGTGAATTAGTGAAGTTACAACCATCTATCCACCCCGAATTATGGCAACTTTTGGTGGAATATCAGACTGTGTTTTCCATACCAAAGTCCCTGCCACCTTTTCGTTTTATGGATCATGCAATTCACTTGGAGGCAGGGTCGAAACCAGTCAATGTACGGCCTTATAGATATGGGTATCATCAGAAAGAGGAGATAGAAAAGCAAGTGACTGATTTGTTGGCTTCAGGGTTTATCAAATACAGCAATAGCCCTTACTCTTCTCCAGTTTTATTGGTGAAGAAACAAGACAATACATGGCGAATGTGCATCGATTATAGGGCTCTTAATGCCCTCACTGTTCGGGACAGGTTTCCTATGCCTACGATTGATGAATTAATGGATGAATTGGGAGGATCTTCGGTCTTTTGCAAGCTTGATTTGAGAGCAGGGTATCATCAGATCAGGATGTTACCTCAGGACACACCAAAGACAGCTTTTCGGACCCATGAAGGGCACTATGAGTATTTGGTCATACCTTTTGGGTTGACAAATGCTCCAAGCACATTCCAGGCCGTGATGAACAATATGTTTCGTCCCTTCTTACGCAGGTTTATTATAGTTTTCTTTGATGACATTCTTGTCTATAGTTCTTCATTACGGGATCATATTCAGCACATGCAGGTTACATTGCAAACTCTTAGACAGAATCAGTTTTTTGTTAAAATGAGTAAATGTGCTTTCGGAGTGGAGGAGATTGATTACCTTGGCCATAAGGTATCTTACAAAGGTGTCCAGGCTGATAATAAGAAGATAGAAGCCATGCTCTCTTGGCCACCACCTAGATCGATCAAGCAACTAAGAGGATTCCTTGGTCTTACCGGATATTATCGACGCTTTGTCAAGAATTATGCAACCATAGCATTCCCTCTTACCGATTTGTTGAAGCAGGGAGCGTTTCATTGGAGCGAAGACGCACAGAAAGCCTTTGAATTTCTAAAAATGGCAATGGCAAGTACACCTGTTTTGGTGTTGCCTAATTTCAATCTGCCATTTGTTCTAGAAACAGATGCTTCAAACACGGGTATTGGGGCAGTTTTATTACAGCAAGATAGACCAGTGTCTTTCTTCAGCAAACGCTTGGGACCACGACTAGCTACAGCCTCTACGTATGTAAGAGAGTTATATGCTATATGTGAAGCAGTGAAGAGGTGGAGACAATACTTACTTGGAGCTCATTTTACTATCCGGACAGACCATAGAAGTATCAAAGAATTATTGGGGCAAACCATTCAAACTACGGAGCAGCAGAAATATTTGTGTAAGTTGCTTGGTTATTCATTTAATATTGAATATAAACCGGGTCCTTTGAATGTGGTTGCCGATGGCTTGTCTCGTTGTTTTGAAGAGGACGATGTAGCTGCAGTTCATGCTTTACTGGGTGAACCAGTTTATGATATTTTAGCCCGGATTAAAGAGGAGAATGGCAGTGATACATATTTGAGATCTTTGCATCAGAAAGTTGCATCGGATCCTGCATCTTTTCCTCAAATTTCAGTGAAAGAGGGGATGTTATTTCATAAGCAACGTTTCTTGTTGAGTCATACATCTAAGCTTATACCAAAAATTTTACAAGAGGCTCATGATTCAACATTGGGAGCTCATGCTGGAGTCCTCCGTTCTTTACTCCGAGTTTCTTCCTCTTTTTACTGGAACTCAATGCGCAAGGATATTAAGACTTATGTCCGAAATTGCCAAGTGTGTCAGCAATTCAAGTCATCCACTTCAGCTCCGTACGGCTTGCTTCAGCCATTACCAACACCTGAGGGGGTGTTTGAAGATCTCACCCTAGACTTCATTGTGGGACTGCCTTTGTCTCATGGGTTTACTACCATCTTGGTTACGGTGGATAGATTGAGTAAGTTTGCCTACTTTGGGGCTCTTCCTACGTCATTCACAGCTGCTAAGGTAGCACATCTTTTTTGTGATATGATAATTAGGAATCATAGTTTTCCTCGGTCATTGATATCTGACAGAGACAAGATTTTTTTGAGCCAATTCTGGACCAGTCTATTCAAGCAGAGTGGTACTACATTGAGGGCCAGTACAGCCTACCATCCTCAAACGGATGGCCAAACCGAGGTCACTAATAGGTATGTTGAACAGTACCTCCGATTATTCTGTCATGAGAAACCACACACTTGGTCCCAATTCCTTTGTTGGGCACAATTTCACTATAACACCGCGGTGCATTCTGCCATTGGCATGTCTCCTTTTGAGGCCCTTTATGGCAAGCCACCTGTTATGTTACCTTATTACCCACGAGGGCTGGTAAAAGTGGAGGCAGTAGATTCATTGCTGCAGGAGAGAAATGACTTGCTCAAAGGATTGAAGACTTCTTTGGTTCGAGCTCGTAACCGGATGAAAAGCCAAGCGGATAAACATAGACAAGATAAGGTTTTTGTGGTTGGTGATTTTGTGTGGGTGAAACTTCAACCATACCGGCAGGTTTCTGTTGAGAAGCGGTGCAATCACAAGTTGGGGAAACGCTTCTTTGGTCCTTTTAAAATTACCAAAGTTGTAAGTCCTGTGGCATATCAACTTGATCTTCCAGAAGGATGTAGGATACACTCCACATTCCATATTTCGTTGCTTAAACCGTGGTTTGGTAATGGATCTCCACAACCGGTTTATGTTCCTCAATTGTCGGTTGATAACAGACCAATTCAAGTCCCACTAGCAGTTCTCTCTTCACGTCCAACAGCAGTCCATGGTGTTCATCAGCGGGAGTTTCTCATTCAATGGTCTGCTTCGCCGCCGGAGGATGCGTCTTGGGAGCAGGAACAATATTTACGATTGGCATATCCAGATATCAACCTTGAGGACAAGGTTGTTGTTGAAGAGGAGGCATATGATACACATCAGGAGGACAGGAGCAGTGGAGCAAGGAGGGGAAATAGAGAAAGAGTCCCTTCATCAAGACTTAGGGATTTTTTATGTTAAGGGACACGTGTAAAGAAATTGTTGAATAGGATACAATAAGTACAGGTGTAGTTAGTAAAGGGAAAGGAATGGTGAGAGACACACGTGTAGGAAAGGATTGTTGTACAAAAGGGGGAAACAGGGGTAAGGGAAAGGCATTGAATTCATTTGTAAAAACATTGGTTCCCATTGAATAATATTCTTTCTCTGGTGCTCAGAGGTATTACTCAATTCATCTTTCTTTCTTGCTTGTTCTCGTAACTCTTTCGTGTTGCTCAGGAAGAGTCCATCAGAAAACTCAAGAACAAAGGTGATGATCATACCCCAAGCTCAAAATAGAGGTGAATGATGCTCTTGGAGCTCTCAATGCATCCCCCACGGTTCTGACTTCAATGTGCACGAAAATGGCACACAAATGAGGGTCCTTTCTCTTCAAAGATCACTCCTTGAAGCTCCAACACTCAAGGAAATGGTTCCCAACACCCAAATAAAGAAACTCAGCCTTCACACTTCCCAAACAGAGGTTCAACACCTCAGAAATGGTGGCTCTTTCCCACTCACAATGCTATCTCTCAATCACACAAGTGTTTAGGTGAAGATTCTAGGAAATAAATGGCCTCTAGGATCACCCTATGAAGAAGAGAAGGCAATGGAACAGTGTATGGCTGGCCAGCCACCAAAGAGTCACGTAGCACCAATGTATGGCCTAGGGTTATATGCCTAAAGTTGTATTTATAGGCGGTTTAAGTTTAAGCACATTGTATTAGCACTAATCGCTACGCTTAGTATTTTAATCCCAAAATTAGGATTCTGAACCTACTCATTTTTCTAAGATTTGTCATATTTTTATTTTATTTTTCGCAGCACCTTTCCGGTACGCGCTTTTACATAGTCAGTATCAGTTCTGGCACCAGTTCTCGTTGTTTCGACTTAAAACTTGATTTACTAGTCCTATACATTATTTTAGGGATATTCATACACTTATTATAATTTTTCGGGATACTTCATCGGTACACATTTATACCGTGAGGCGGAACCGGTATCTGCACTTTTCGTCAGAAAAGCGACTTTCAGCATTATTAATCACTTACCATAATTATTTAAGACTTCTTATAATTATTAGGGTCAATTATGGAATTATTTCTTAATTCTCATATTTAATTAATTTAATTTCCTAAATTAGCGGTGCGGGTTCTTACAGTATATGGTAGATTGCATTGCATAAGCTCAAAGTTTTTCTCAAAGTAAATCTGTTTTTCGAATTGCATAATCATAACCATTACATACTTGAAAGAAATTTGAAAAACCCATGGAAAATATACTTGACATGTTTTATAACTTCAAAACATATTTATCAAGTCAAGATATTTCATAAAAAGTGGTTGGAAGCAAGCTAAAACACATTTGAACTTAAAAATTTGCAGCATAATTTGATTGTTGTCTTCTGAAAGATTTTACATATCAAAGATGATTGACTTGGGATCTTGTGCTTTTCATAGAAGTTGTAGATCTTTCTTTTATCTTTCCAACAAGACCAAGATCACATCAATCCGACAAGTATAACTCAAGTCATGCCCAAAATACGAAGCAATATTCTTGCTATTAGGGGAGGATTTGAATCCCTTGTTCCCATAAGCAAGGATTTGAATCCTTACTGTCCATAATGCATGTAACGGCTATTTTTCAATGGAAACAATATACATGCATTCCGAACAGCTCTAAAACGTCAAAGGCATAATTTTTACACATCATAAGCATACGTTGAGAGTCTCTACACTATCATTTACATATTCTTTGATATCTTTCAAATATTTGAGCTCATATTAAGAAAATCCATATACCCATAGCGCTTCAAGTCGTATATCCACACTTTGAGAGTGTATATTCATTTCCAAATATTTTCCTTTTTTGTATTCTTGAGTTAAAAGGGTTGTGAGACCCATTGTTTGAGAGGTAGCCAAATACTTAAGTAAATTTGGAGAGAATTGTAAGGTTGCCAAGTACCCGTAAATTTGGAGATTGTAAGGTATCCAAGAATACGAAGTATTGGAAAATTGTAAAGGTTTGTGAGCACCCGTGAAGGTGACCATTAGTGAAAGAGTTGATCGAGCGGCTTCAGTCTAGACGTTGGTCACGAGTGGTGGTAACCAAACCAGGATATATTGTGTAAGAACCCGCACCGCTAACTAAAGTGATTAATTAAATAAATGTGATAATTAGGAAATAATTCCATAATTGACCCTAATAATTATTATGAGGCTTTAATAATTATAGTAATTGGGTAATAATGCTGAAAGTCGCTTTTCGGGCGAAAAGTGTAAGAACATGCATCGCTAATTAAGGTAATTAATGATTTAATTATGATAAATTAGGAAATGATTCCATAATTG